>MJUU01033399.1:172567-217097 GCA_002080025.1 Modiolus philippinarum | reverse complement strand
ATAATAAAGATTCTACAGTCAAATATGTGAAAACAACCAATTTAACCCCTTTTGGCCCCTTTTTCTAAAACGGGCGGGGCAAGGAACATAAAATTATAGCCCGGGCTAAAGCATGTGCCAAGAAACATCATACTAAAATTTGAAAATGATCTGTTCACTGGAACCAAAGTTATGCTGTCCACAGACACAAAAATACCCAATTTTACCCCTTTTTGGCCCCTTTCTCTGAAACGGGTGGGGCCATAAACCCGAAATGGATAGCCATTTTGCCAAGAAACCACATACTGAAATTTGAAGATGATCCGTCCACTAGAAACAAAGTTATGCTGGCCACAGACGCCGACGCCGACGACTGCGCCATAACATACATGTAATACGACCGCAAAATTTTTGCGGTCGTATAAAAACTGCAATTTACCCCTATGTCCTTTTTTTAGTAACGGCGGCCATGTTGTTTGATCTACAGACTAATCGAACACAATTTTGAAATTGTATACCCTGGTAATGATTTAGGCCAAGTTTGGTTACAATTGACCTAGCGGTTTCAGAGGAGAAGATTTTTGAAATTGTTGACGGACGGACGACGGACGCAAAGTGATGGCAAAAGCTCACATGGCCTTTTAGGTCAGGTGAGCTAAAAATATGGTTCATATGAAAGAATGCAATCGTGAATTCTGTTTTTTTATATTCAGTTTATATTATAAATTGCCAATCTATTGCTTTTATTGTTGTGCAGCAAAATCACATTTGTGTCAATCATGCCGATTTACTTAAGATGTGTTAGGTCGACGTCACACTTTCTCCCTTAAAGAAATGGAAGGAAGTGGAGAAAGTTTAATGTGTGCTACTTATCGATTCCAGATAAATGATACAGGGTTTGCTTCACGAAATTTTCTCAGGAGGAAAAGGGACTCCTTTAAATGAAGTGTACTTTTTTAATAGAGTGCAACTGGGCAAGAATATAAGTTCCATCATAATATTTGTCAATAAGGACACAATATTGCTTATTTTTTTTCAAACGGGACAAATAATGGAATAAATTGCAAATAATATTTTTCTGCACTGAAGAGACATAAGTTGTCGAAATGCTCATATGCAGAAAGTAAATTCTCAGTAACTTCGGTATTTAGTTATTTTTCCAAATGGAAGAAATGTTGTGTCACTGATTATCATATTTGTTATGATGGAACTTTTGCCAATGTTCACAAATAATAAAAATACCAAAGTTGTATACTGAATAGGCTTTCCATATTATTCGATTTTAATGCTGCTGATGAGAGGTTACTACTTGAAACACGTGTACAGCATAGCGAAATTTACTTTTTAATTAATGCGGTACATGTGTTTGTGGGAGTAATTTCTCATCAGCAATACAAGGATCAAATAATATGGAAACTTATTATGCAGAAATATCACGAAGAAGTGCTAATTACCAAAAATATCGAAATATTGGGCCAAATCAAGTACCAAGGACAACCATTAAATGTAATTCAAGAATTGAATCCTAAGTATATTTATTTTAGGTAGCTAAAATTTCGATTAAAAATAACTTTCTATAAAACGCAAGGTAAAATCTGCATGACAGACAATTCTGACCAATGGACCAGTGAATATTTTCGGGTACCTCTGGTCAGCAAACTTTTTCAGCTGTACAAATTTTTCAAAGAGTAATCTCTCATCAGCAGCATGAGACTCATTTTCCTGACAAGAAGAATTTGAAAGATTACATTATTTATTAAAAAACCGCCCCGAACCCCTTTCTGAACAGTTGGGAGTTCACATCTTCTGTACTTTGCCAACATTTGTTCAGTTATTATTATTTTTTTTTGAAATATTCATTTTGTACCTTTTGTTACATATAGAATTTGACTATCATTCTAATTCCTTTCATTATTGTGCTACGCCTGTCTTACATAGGTCATATGTATACATTGTGATATGAAGACTCTTCAATCAATCTATATACAAATGCTAAAACAACAGAACTGATAATAATGATATCCGAGTAGATAAAAATTAAAAGTTTTGATATTAGATTCCAATAATGTAATTCTATTTTGATAGATATGCTTTTATCTTTGTCATGTCTTTCTTAGAAATAATTTATGATGTCAAAATATGTTGAAAATCCAAAGCAGCCTCCACAATCACCAATAAATCGTATCAATGCACTTTTCTGAGGAATAACTTAAATAACATAGTACGATGTTTGAACTTTACAACTTTCAACAGCGCTTAGCCAACTGACAACTTTCAACAGCATATATCCAAATAAAAACTTTCAACAGCATTTAGCCAACTAAAATCGTTGTCTCTAGGACTAGAAAAAAATGTAATTATTAAATTAAAAAAAAGATTACAGAAAGCTCAACGACAACTTTTAAGGATATTAAACAATTATAATAAGTATATAAAAAATTAGATATAAAATTATATAGCTCTATCCCAGTAACATTAATGTGTAAAATGTTAAAAACATAATTGAAGAATTTTAAGTTTAAGTGTAACAATATTAGAAATAAGAAACCAGTTTAAAATTGATCCATTCAATTCTTACTTGATATATATAAATCGATTGCTTTGAAAAATTAAACATTTTTGTAACCAGCGACGTTTGTCGCCCCCTGTTAAAAAGATGAATTGTAATGTCCAGTAGAATACAAAACAAGACCAATTACATGTCTGGACCTGCGTCACCGTCTCTCATGTTCAACTTAGAAAGTTTGTTTGTTTTTTTTTTCAATCTAACAGAATATCATGTATAGGTTTACCCATTCAAACAAGTATTCATTTACCTTATTACCAAAAATTCTTCAAATGCAAGTTGTATTTGAGATTATATTAAGTTCAACCCTATTACCATCTTCGCTAGCCAAGGGTTATCATCCGCTCCTCTCACCTTCACCCTTGGCAGATCAAGCTGGATTTCTCTAGTCTCAAATCCACGTCTTTGATTGGTTGCAATTAAACTTCACTGCAGCCAATTAATTAACATACATTCAGATTTTGTATATATATCAAAACAATAAAACTTAAAATATGGCCTTTAGTGATTTTTCTATTTTGCAAAATTTCCATGATTTAATTATCTTTCTTTAATTTTGAAGGGTTATTTCCTTGGAGTCAAATATATTGTGAATTGTTGTATTATTAGATGCAATAAATAATCATTTATTATTACAATAAATCATACTGAAACTCTAACTTCAAAGGGAGATAATTTCAAACTGATGTTTCACAAGTTGTGGCTCAATCTGCCAAGGGTGAAGAGGAAAGAAGCTGATCACAACCCTTGGCTAGCGAAGATGCCCTATTACTGTAATACACAAAAAAAANCAAAACATAAAATGAAAATAGTCCATATCACTTCAGCAACGGTGAAATTCAAATAAACACATACTTTGAATCTTTATGAAAAAACATATGAAAGCAATGCAAAAATTCAAGAACAGCTGCCCATGGTCAATGCGTTCAAAACTCTGCAACATCTCTACACAAAAATTGAGTACCATGATGATATAATATGATAGAATAAAGTACAAGTTCAATAATAGATAAATTTGACATTTTTTAAAATCAAAACTGGCCTAAAGGGGAGGTTCACATCACCAATGTGTTCAAACAACAGTAAAAACTTCCAAAGGTATTTAGTCAGAAATGTTAATCTTTCAGATTACACAAACCAGGCACTGTAATGTTAAAATATGCTGAAAAATAACTAAGTTCAACAATGCATAAATTTGACATTTTTATTTCAAATCTGCCCAAAAAGGAAGGTGCACATCTTCAATGTGTCAAGAACAACTGTGGAAAGTTTCAAAAGCACCAGATAAAAGGAGTCAGAGTTTCAGGTACTGTAATGTTAAAATTTTATGAATTTAATGAAAAATTACTAAGTTTAACAATGGACAAATTCGACAATTTTTATCCAAATCTCACCAAAAGGGGAGGTGCACATCTTCAATGTGTCCAGAACAACTGTGCAAAGTTTCAAAAGTATCGGGTTAAAGGTGTCGGAGTTTCAGATTACACAAACTTGGTACCCCCAAAGCGTGACGGACGGACGGACGGACGGACGGAGTCGAGCGGCTCCTAGACCTGCGGTCACCGTTGGTGACGCAGGTAAAAATGATTTGAAAAATGTCTTTAGTGAGTGTTATAATTAGAACGTCCCTACTGTAGCAAGAAAAATGTGTGTCTGAATGATTGGTTTTTTCTTTGTTTGAATCATTATTTTTGTGACTAATCAGATCATTAAATCCAAATGAAAATCACGATAGAGCCTCAAATAAAACAATAAAAGCGTTGTTCCGTTGCTTGATTTTACCAAGTATTTGTACAGACTTAGTCTTAAATTGGCTTTGGGATCCAATGACCTAAAGATTTTACAATTATACAGGCCTTTCACTGGTACTGCTGCCGATGTCTACTGAAATCCATGATGATTCTTTACCAAACCCTTTGGGAAGTTTTGAATTTGATTATTATTCCGTAGTGCGACAGTGTTTTATCAGCAGACAAGGCTCCTTGAGCTAGCCGGCAGTTTAGCGGCGAGCACTCCTCGACCCATCTTTCTAAGTTACGTTTTGTCTATTCTTTCCCTTTCAAGATTTTGGTCTCCGAGTTAGTTGTCTACCTATATTGGGTTTATTGGTATGTTTATTATACTATAGGGATACGGGATAGAGAAAAGGGAGGTTTGGGTACCCATAAACCGGTTTAACCCTACCGCTGGCTGTTGCTAGTGATTGTACCAAGACCGGCTATCCCGAGTTCCTATCGTTATCTATGTTCGTCTTTTTATTGTTTTTCTTGTGCAGTTCCCTGGTTGATTGTGACATGTGTTGTAATGTTCGGCCATTGTAAGTGTTTCCTGTTATCTTTCCTTCATTAATTATGTGAATTTACTCCATATCTTTCATTGTTTATTTTTACCTCTGAAACCTTGTTTTTTTTTATTTATTTACCTTGTATACTTTACTTTGTAGCACTCATTTTATTTATAAAAGTTTAATGATGTTGATCCTTATCGATCGTCAATAGGTAATTTAAACCCTTTAGAACATTGTAAAGCTACATGGAAAATATCGACTCCTTTTTTGCCTATACCACTACTAATGGAAATGCAATCTACGAGGAATAGTGATAAAAGTTTTACTTTGATAACAAGATTTCTGTAGAAATTACTTTTTATTAATTATTTATAATTTATTAGTCGTAATGTCGGTTAGTTTTAAGTGCAGCTTTTTGTTAATAGGCATAAAATTGGATTCATCGACAATATTGTAATGTCTTGGAAAAAATTGGAAACGCTGAAGCAAATGAGGGTAATAACAAAATTACACAACAGTAATGTCAGGTGTCCAAAGGAGCAAACAGACAAAGAAGGCGCAATACTACATAATAGGGTCTACAATTGCCATCATGTGATCCTGATATTTAACGTTACAAATGAAATATTTCCTTTTATTTGTGTAAGATGTCTAGAAACCACTTTATACAAACATATTGTATAAAATTCCTAACTGTATTGTTCAAACCACAACAAAAATAACAAAATAAATATATTTTTTTGTGCAGTGGCCTCAAATTATTGTAAATGAACAAAGTAAGAACGGTCGTACTAGCAGAAACGTTACTCTTCTTTCTGTTCCGTTAAGATATTTCTAGTTGTAATTGTAATTTGTATATTTGGTGTAATTTTACTTTTAATTGTGGCCTTACATACCATTTTTATACTTTGTACAAATAAGAAATAATTATATTACTGGTCGCATATCTCTTTAAATGTTCCTATAATGAAAACTAACTATATTTATTATGCGATTTCTTTACAATAGCAATAGCAGTCATTTTGAAAATTCAAAGGCTAAACATTATTTCTTCAAATCAAATACACAATTTCCATTAAGTTTCGTCTACTCGGGAGTATTTGCTTTTTTTCCCCCGCCTTTTAACTGTTTTCATGTCACCGGCTTCTATTTTGAAAATTTCTAGAGCTGCATAAACGTCCATACAAATTGCCAGAAATAAAACTAATTAATTTTCACGAAATGTGCTACTTTTACCATGGAAAACACCACAAATTTCTGTTTCTGTTCAAGAATGACAAATGTTCATAAAAAACACCGATGTGCAGAGGACAACTGAACTACAACAAATAAAATCGAAGCGGATGCAGCTTTGATGCAGTTTTTCTCAAACTTTATTCTGCGCTCGCCTTTAAGTCTTCCAAACGAACTTTAAACTATAAAATCATATTTCAGGACCAGGAGGCCAGTTCTATACATAACAAAACTTAATTACACTGCTTGAGATATGGCTCTATATACCCATGAAGTATAACAAAACCCAACAAGTATTACGTGTAAACATAGTCTAATACAAGTTTTGGCAGAAAGTCATGAAGATCAAGAATAAAACCATTCATAACTGTGTTGTGATGTTAACACACGAAATCCCAACCCTTTTTATATTAATTCGTTCAAATAGGGGAAGTTTCAATTTTCCCCCATTTTCTTTATTTCCTTAGCAACAGTCATCAGTTATGAAAGTGCAGTCTTAAAATAAAGTCAACACTTCGTATACGACTTTTTTGTAAATTTCCAACTTTTCTAGAGTCTAATATTTGTCCCGGTTTTTTTACATTTCCATGAAATTGGTCACCATTAGGAAATTTCTATGTTGGGGTAAGTTTACGCTTCTAAAGCAACCTCCTGTAACATTTACATTTAATCCAATGGGACTGTTGCACTGTCTCTGGCTACCACCTTCTACGTTATGTAATGGTGAGTTTCAAAATTGTAAATAATCTTCAGCAATAAGATGACCAATTACCATTGAAAAACATAAAATAGAGAGAGGTCAATTTTAAATTTCATAAATATTTAGCATAACAAGACTTGCCCAATTTAGAAGAAAATTTGAATACCTGTGTAGGAGTAATTGCCCTGTATTGGTAAGATTTTGTAATACATTGTGCCTTATTTTTCAATAATGATTTAAGATAGAGATTAAGTTTAAGATAAAAATGTGCAACATGTCAATGATTACATTTTATCTTCCTGATTGAAGTTGTCTGTTGTTCCGGAATCTCATTCAAGATGGATGCCAGCGGCAAATTGGCTACAATGGTTCGCGGGCATGCTTTCAGTATTATGAATAGACAAAGCATTCCCGTACATTGTATCCACCAGCTGGGACGCGCCCGGCAGCTCTGTCGCTGGAGCCCCTGAAAACCGATTCAGGTGCCGGGCAAATTGGAAAGAATCTCATTATATTTAAGTGACATCCAATAAATATCCCCTCAAAATAAAAACGATACTTCATTAAATGTTATCAGACGAAGCCTATTATTCTCTTTATCGAGTTAATGCTGGAAATTCCTATCACAGGTAATACTTAGATCAGATGTTTGGTCAGTACTATCTCGTTTCGAAAGAGAAGAAAATCAGGATACTATCACATGGAAACACCAAATGTAAAACCAAGTCAACATATCAAAGAAGGGCCGAAAGAACATAGAAAAGAGTAACGGAATTATGATTGATTGATTGTTGCATTACACAAACTTTAGCAACATTTCAGCTATATCGTGGCGTGAACTGCTGATAATAGTAAAAATATACAGTTAAAAAAGTCACTTAAATCCTATGTAATAGAATTATATAATTTGGAGAAAAATCCAGGACGTATATCATTTAGTACTTGAGGAACAAAGGGATATTCAAACTACAAGATCAGGATCCTTGTTTCCTTGGAATAGAATGCACATAAGTAATTTTAAAAGAACGGTATGTGAATGAGGCAAAGACACAATATTCTGTTATAAAGTATACACAGATTTGCTAAACAACAATAGATAGTTCTCCGTTAAGCTTGATTTCCCATGATGCTTTGCGACAGCAGCCATATTGTGGGTGAACAGATCAATAACAGATGAAAATCAATTGGGTCGTAAAATTATTTACGTATCAACAAGGAATGGAAAAGAAACTAGTATCATCGCCGGCTGAGAAGGTTAAACTGAAGTACAGGGACACTTTAAATGTCACAACAAAGGCCTAATACATGGCAAAATTAAAACTTATCGGTGATAAAGATCCGTATGAGGTTATCAAAGATGAATTGTCAAGTTACATGTCTAAATGTCTCAGTCAGTGTGCGAATACGTTGGCAGAGTTGAAAGACTACATGTCGTTGCAGTCATATACCTACTTCACCTGATGTCACTCCCGGTTTTCATGGGATTTCACACAATCAGTGTCTTTATATTTCAGTGCATTGTAGCTGTCTCACGTAATTGTTTTGTCTTTGTTTTTCTCAAGTTACCGTTTTAGCCATGTCTTTGGACTTCGATTTTTTGTGGTCTTCGCTTCCCGTGTTCGTTCGGTATTCAACTGTCATTGTTTCATAAAAGGTATGATAACAATTCACATTTTTTGTTCAAAACGTCAGACACTTATGGATCGTGAAAAAAGTTAAAGCATTGCAGAAGATGAATGGACCCCCCCCCCTTTTTTTTGCCTTGGACCAACACTGACAAGGATCGCAGTATTATATCTAGACATTGTACTTGCATGGCAGGGATTGGAGAAGTTTGTACCGATGTAGGCTCCCTTCGTTTTGCCCTGGAAGCAGAGGTAAAGATCAAGACGAACAAAATTGTGACAGGAGAAAAAGCTTACTTGCTTCTACAATAATCAATTACAAAGTAAATAAACGCTGCATTTTAAATAGATATCTAATAAATGGCTAATAAGATTCATTTTAGAAAAAAAAATATGGAGAAGATATGCGTGTACATGGGATAAAAAATTTTATCGCACCTGTACAGTACTGTTTATAAAGTTCTGCTGAGATACAAGAGACAAATACAATATCAATACATACACATTCTAAATAATGCCTGTTTCTCGATATCATTATCATGGTTTACACTGGCAACATTAAAATTTATGATAAAAGAGATGATTTTGATTTCACTAATCTTTTCTAGATGACGACATTCCTGTAGCTCCATTAAAGGGGTAAATATATCTCGACTAGTACGATTCGCACTCATCTGTTTTACTCTAGAAGACTTTAATGAACGTGACTGTACTATTACATGTACATCCAAACTTCTACAACAAGGTTACAGATTTTCATAAATTGATCAACACATTTCAGAAGTTTTATAGAAAACATGAAAATTTGATATCCAAGTATGATGCGACTCGCAAACAGCTTATTACTGAGGGCATTTCTCACCCTCATGTTTACGGCGATGTTGTGAAAAATGTCAAAACATGATTAAAAATCCTGAAAAGAACTGGGACGTAACTTACATTCTTTACGTAAAAGGGGATATGGACAGGATATTCTTCATAGGTCTGTTTAATTGGCTTTGGGATCAAGTGACCTGAAGATTTACAGGTATACTGGCCTTTTACTGATAATGCCGGTATCTACTCCAATTCATGATTATTCTTTAACACACCCTTCCGGAAGCTTTGAATTTGATTTTTATGCCGTAGAGCGACAGTGTTTTACCAGCAGACTAGGCTCCTTGAATAAGCCGGCAGTCCTTGACCCATCTAATTACGTTTGGTCTTATTCTTTCCTTCTCACGGTTGTGGTCTTGGATTTAGTAGTCTACATGTTTTTGATTTATTTGTATGTTTATTATACTATATGAGGAAGAGGGATAGAGAAAGAGGAGGTCTGGGTACCCAAAAAAAAGGGTATAACCCTATCGCTAGCTCTTCCTAGTGACGCTATACCAAGTCCGGCTATCCCGAGTTCCTATCGTTGTCTATGTTTGTCTTGTCATTTTAATGTTTTCTTGTAAAGAAATCATCGGGAAGATTGTGTCAAAAGATTGTTACTTTCGGCCATTGTAGGTGTTTTCGTTGACGGATCACAAGAATATTGAGATGAACATTTACATCAGCTAGCCGGCGCTACCGGATCGTCGGTGAATAAAAGTACGAGGTTTATCCAAAACTAATGTTGGGAAGAGGCGAATGTTCAAGCCGACTTGGTATTTCAACCCCCTAATGAAAAAACAGACAGGAAAGACACTGAAGACTATGTTCATCGATTACACAGCTCAATTAGGTCAGCGCACGAAATTGCAAGAGACGTGCTAAAGACAAACCAGTCGCACATGAAAAGACTTTGAAGTCTAAGTGCTACAACTAGAGTACCAGCCAGGAGATCTTGTCTATGTTTTGGAAACAGCGAACGTGAAAGGCCGTGCAAAGAAACTCGATCCACCGTGGAAAGGATCCAGAGTTGTAGTTGAGAATTTATCATCGTTCGTGTACAAGGTGAAGTTAAATACATTGATGTTCTCCACAAACCACGACTGGCTGAAAAAAATGTAGGTCGAGGGAGAAATCGCAATGCTTGGTACGGTTGAAACGTAAGATCTGGGATTGCGAAAATGTACGGTTGCAATGTCAGATCCGGGATGGCAAAGAGTTGTTGTGTATTTGCAGGACCCCGGATGATAGTAGTTTAATGAAACAATGCGATAGCCTGGTTTCTCTGTGAACAGTTATTTCCCGTTATTCGCCTAGTTCTGGATATAGGGATTAAAGGAGAACGTTGTAGATAATCAAATTCAAAACTTCCCGAAGGGTTGGGTAAAGTATCATTATGGATTTCCGTAGACATTTGCATTATCAGTGAGAAGCCAGTTTAATTGGAAAATTTTCAGGTCATTGGATCCCAAAGCCAATTTTACGCATTCAAGAACAAAATCCGGTCAATATCCCCTTTTACGTAAAGAATGTAAGTTACGTCCCAGTTTTCTGGATTTTCTATTAGTTTTTGACATTTTTATAACATTTCCGCGAAAACGAGGGTGAGAAATTTCCTTTGCGTCGTATTATATTTAGATATCAAATGTTAATATCTTCTAAAAAGAATTTTAAAATATGTTTGTCAATTTATGAATTCTGTATTGTTGTAAAACTTTGGATATGATAGAAAGGTTACATTCATTAAAGTCGTAAAGAGTAGAACAAACGCGTGCGAATCGTACCAGTTTAGATATAAACATCCCGATAAATAAACTACAGGAACGTCGCTATCAAAGAAAGGGAAATTAGTTTTAGTGAAATAAAAATCATCCATTTTATCATAAATTTAAGTTTTAATTTTCCTGAGTCAATGATGATAGTTACAACGCCATAGTCTAAAACTGGGGATTGTTAATGGTAGGATATCGTCGATGTATCTGCTGTTATAGTTAAAAATTGAAATAAGTTGACATTTTTTTTTGTATGGTTCCATTCTGTATTTTTCGTAACAGAACAGGAAAAGATCTGCAATGAGAGGAGCACAGTTTGTACTAATGGGAATTCCAATGACCTGTTGATAGATGATATCCAATATCCATGGCCAGATTATGGCTAATAAAGTATTGGTACGAAATGATATACATTTTTAAGATGAAAAGATTCAACATTTAGCGAGTTAATCCTCTCAAACTGGTGCTAGGGGCTTGTCTGGAACTTACTATGAGGTAGCAGTGTTTGCTCTTTGTTTAAAGACTCATGCTGACTTCAAGATAACGAACAATAATTAAAGCGTTTTTCCATATGCTTTATCTTACCATGTATTTAAAGGTATCTTTTTCATATCCCTTTATTTGTTCAGAATACTTGGTATTTTCGGACACATTAAAAAAATATTATTTATTTCCTTTTAAATATATAGATCACTCGTGCCTATTCGGAAGCTATTTGCCCGAGTTTAAATCAACATAAGGACTATTGCCTCCGGAGCTGACATGGTTAACACGTCGGATGTCTTATAAGAAGCCGGAGATGCTTACTCTACCGATGCACCTGATCTCACCCAAGGTTTTTATTGGGAACGTGTTGTTCATTTTTTTACATGTGTGTGTTTTCATTTTTTATGTAAAAAATATCAGTTGTTGAACTTAGTCATTTTTACGTCAAATTTTTTTCTGTGCTGTGCTGATGATTGTCGCCTCTCCAGAGAAGCATCTTTCATTTTGGTCAAACCATTTACGAGTAACCCACAATTGAAGCCGCTTCTCGGGAGAGGCGGCAATCATCAGTTATTTCAAAACCGATTTCCATCAATCATTCTACAATTTCTAATTGTATAAAACAAGACATTCATTAATGGTGCTGCTCGATATCTAGTAAAGATTTTGCTTATATTGGTCTTAGTATGGACTTTCTTGGAATAATTGTGGACAGGTCTTTTTTTAAAGGATTTTCTCTCGTGTTGATTTTCTGTTTATCCCGACCTCGCACGTCCCATTCAACAAAATCGGTCCGCACCGGTTTGGATACTTTTCATCTACCTTTTGCTTTAACTTGAACAATCCTTTTTTTCCAGAAAATCACCTGTTATTATTCTGCATGGTTTTGTTTTCGATGCATATTCGATTTCCCTAAATGAAACATGCATAAATTACGAATCGATTTCGAATCATGTTTCTTAGACGTGTATTGTCGTGCAAATATGTAGGAAAACAAGAATTAGGATACAGTTGCTACATTCCAATAATACTAGCTGAGAACTGGTCATTTAGATTTCTCATCATTGATTTATTACATTGAATGTGGTAAAAAGTCTTATGGGACTCATAATTATACTCTTCTTACTTGTCCATCAAGTAAATGTACTCTTGAGAATTCAGTGAACATAGAATAATGAAAAGTGGGCATTATAGCATTTAAATGACAAATATCTCACATTACATCTTAATTTTACCTGACAATGGAATATTTAAACATTTGTATGCTATTTATATAAAATGACAGAAATCAGATGGCTTTGTGATACAGATGTTACATAGGCTTTTGGTCTTAAAAGGTTTGAAAGATAGAAGATAATGTCGGAAAATCACCAGGATAGTTCGAATAAAGACAGTTATATTGAAGATCATCCTTATTGTTGTCTCCAACAGAAGACGGAAATATTATTATTATTGACAGGGCCGATTAAAAAGATTCGTTTTAGCGTATCTCAACAATTAAGAGTGATGTACCAAAAATTGGTTAAGTGAATTTTTCTGTGTGTGTGTGTTTTTTTTGTTTTGTTTGTTTTTTTTTTTGGACGATTATAATACATTTTCAATTGCAAAAATGAGTTTAACATGCAGTCTCTTACAGTAATGTATGCATAATTTCATACCTGTAGCTTTATGACTGATATCTAAAAAATAAGCAGAAATCTTTGTGTCAAAATTTACTATCTACAATGTATATCAATACTAAAATATTAAGTAACATGTCTTAAATTCTTATTCATATTCATTTCCAAATTACTCTAAGAAATGCATGTAATGTTCGTTTTATCAATGCTAATTTTAAATGAATTCTATGAAATTGATCAAACAGAGGCCTTTTCAACAGGAAATGCAAAGGAAACTCTTTTGATGCAATACTTTTAGCACATCACTGTATGTACAATACTGTGAAAGATCTATTGTTCGTTGGGTTCCGATTTTCGTCGATTTCGTTGATCGATTAATCAATAAAATTTAGTTCCAAATGAAACGCATTTTCGCTACAGTTTTAATGTATAGAATTCGAAAATGTGAATTCAAGTAGTGCTACCAACTACATAGTGATATTTATGAAAGTAGGTGAGAACCGAACGGTCAGTTTAAAACGAACTATGCAAGGACATCGGAAAAATAATGAAACAAAGACAAAACATTAGCACAGCACAGAAAAGAAAAATGAATACACACACATGTACAAAAATGAACAACACATACCCAATAAAAATCTTGTGTGAGATCAGGCGCAACGGTAAAGTAAGCATCTCCTGCTTCGTATAAGACATCCGTCGTGTTGACCATGTCAACTCCGGAGGCAATAGTCCTTATTTTGGTTAGAACTCCGACAAAAAGCTTCCAAATAGGCACGGATTATCTGTTCAGTTAATAATTTTTGATCTGCACTGATGGGACATAAGTTGTTGAAATGTGCATATTCCGAAAATAATTAACATTATCTTCGGTATTTTGCTCTTTTTTAATGTGACCAAGTATTCTGAACAAGTAAAGGCCTATGGACAAGATACATTTAAATGCATGGTAAGATTAAGCAAATGGAAAAACGCTTTTATTGTTGTACTTTATCTTGAAGTCACCACTTTTAACAAAGAGCAAACATTACTATCTCATAGTAAGTTCCAGGCGACCCCTAGCACCAGTTTGAGCAGATTAACTCGCTAAATGTTGAACCTTTTCATCTTAAAAATGTATATTTTTTGTATCAATACTTTTTAGCCATAAACAGCCCATGGGATGTAGTCCAAAAGGATACTAAGAGTAATTATTGTAATTTAATTTATAGGGAATGAATTCGTATGATCTTAGCACAGTACCAGGGTCTCAGCATATATATCAGGAAAAGCAAGATTTGCTACATCATAGAACTAATGTATATGAAAGTCATGACTCTATAGCCCCTTTTTCTAGACGGTCTGCAAAGAGTTCAAATAATGAAAGTGAAGATACTATGAAAACAGTTAAAAGTGGGCTTCTTGATATTGGTTCACGGACAACCGTTCATGGAATTACTAATATAGTGACGTCACAATCAATTTACAAGAAGTTATTATGGGTTGCTGCGTTCCTTGTATGCCTAGGCCTATTAATTTGGCAATTGGTGGATATATTTATACTGTATACCTCCTACCTAACGTCAACATCATTCAGATTAAAATACAACACAGATTTCCCACAAATTACAATCTGCAACAACGGATATAAGTCCTCTGCTTATTACGTTACAAAAGTAAGTAGACCTTTATTACTTAAGGCAGTACACCTTGTTTAAGGAAGATAACTCTTTATATCAGTTACTCGTTTGAAAAAGTTAGTCTAATAAATGTTTTTAAGCATCAATTTGAAAAATAATTAAAATCATCTGTGTTACTTAGTGCCTAGAATATCTTAATAGAAATGTTAAAAAACGTACATTTGGTTGAAAAGAGTTATTTCACTAAACCTAGATCTACATCATTAAAATTGGAATTCTAAAACCTTGGAATAATGAAACCCAACTAAAACCTTTAACACTGGAAGCCCTTCTTTTTAATTATTATCCATCAAATTGCCGTAAAATTTCATTTACATATTTTTGAAGATAAATTTAAGTACTATCAATATAGAAAAAAAAACTAGTTTGGGAAGATTTTCCAATCTCTAATTTCAACAGTGGGTTATTTATCTTATCAGTGCATTGAGTTATTATTAAAAATGACGGCAAATGTCAAGGTCAACTGTTTTCAGTGAAGTTTACCAAAAGTCATAAGCAGTGTGAAAACATTATAATGCTTAGAGATATTCTCCAGACAGCATTTGTTCGTTGGCTAATAGTTTATCCAACCAACCTGACTTCGTTGTCCAAACGTTTGATGTTTATGTTGGCCAAACGTTAGATATATATGTTTGCCCAACTTTCTATGTGCAAAGAGAACCAACTTTAGCCAAAAATGATGACCCAACGTTGGCTCAACACAAACTGCCTTTGCTGGCCAAACGTTTCAAGTACAAAGCGGGCATATGTTGGCCTAAAGAAAACCACTAATGTTGGCCCGATGTTTAATGCTTACGTTGGGCCAACGTTTTAAGTACAAATTGCGCCAACGCTGGTCAACACGTTTGTTCTACGTAGGGCCAACGTTGTGACTTTAATCGATAGCTAACGTTATTTATGGTAGCTGGTCAAGAGTTAGGCAAACATTATCTTATGCTTTAAGCACGGGTTTTATGTCTATTATTGTTGTTTGTCCAGCGATGTCTTAACCGTTGGGTAAATGTTACTTATTTTAGTTAGGCAAGTGTTTGGCCCACGTTGTGTTTTAGTTGGGCCAACAATGGACAAATGTTGACTTGTCAATACCAACCACTGACCTATTGTAGAACATATTGCCAATGTTGTTTTAGCGTAAGCGTGCTGTCTGGGTTCTTACCCTCAATCAATGTGATCCTAACCCATCCATACCTTAATTCTGATCTTGATATGCCTTTTTTAATGTCGTTCAGTCTTCATTTTTGTTTGGTGTTGTTCAGCATAAATCTAGTTAATCTCCAACCTCTCCATTTTAGTTTCCTACCGTTATTAACATTCTTTGTTTTTACCTAAATTTTGTTCTGCATCATTATGTCGCCCCAGACGTAGTCGGGACAACATATTGTTTTTTGCCCATTTCTTTATTATTATTATTCATTATTGTTTCTTTCTTCCACCTATTTTTGTCGGGTGATTTTCTCCGAGATGCTTCAACAGAACTGATTGATACTTGGCAAAAAGTTTGACCACTATGAGAAGATGTGCATGCACCGCCAAACATTTTCAAAATGGCCGCCATTTCCAAGGTGGCGGCCAAAATACGTCAAAATTTCAAAATTGTCCAATTTCAACTAAAAATGATTTCTAGGTAGATTGCGAATAAGACGGAAGCATCGAATTGGCTGCCAGGGGCGAGATC
This sequence comes from Modiolus philippinarum, assembly GCA_002080025.1. Taxonomy (NCBI): domain Eukaryota; kingdom Metazoa; phylum Mollusca; class Bivalvia; order Mytilida; family Modiolidae; genus Modiolus; species Modiolus philippinarum. The sequence goes on along the minus strand of MJUU01033399.1, from coordinate 200,618 downwards.
AGCTATTGCTGGTAATTGCAAATCTAGTTTCTCTTTGTTATGTTCTCTCTTTATAGCTCCCTTTCACTAAAGCTCCACGTCCTTTGCATGTCATACTTAATTTGCGATAACTTAAACATCTTGTCATGAACTACTTTATTTCAACGTCGTGAAATAGTCATGAGTCGGATAGTCGTACATATTCGGTCTGACATTCCCTATTATGTCTGAATTCAGTTGATTTAGTGCTCAAAAAGTCCATGGGATCTCTTTTTTCAATACACGATTCTGTAAAATTTTTCTTGTTCAACAGTCAGTTATCTTTTTTGTTCCTTTTTTAAATTTGAAATTGTCTTTCACCATATTCACATTGTCAAAAGGGATGACGTGAAGTTATTACTGACCGCTTACACAGAAGATTACAATATCATTTTGAAGAAACAGTTGCCATGTATTACTTACAAGTCATACCTTATTAATTTTGAATCTATCGTGCGGACAGAATTAAAATTGCTCTCATACTATCATTCGTTAATCACAGTCTATAAATATTTGAAACAGTCATTGCATTTGTTATTGAATAGAAGATTTATATTGCTGTATAATAGACACACAAAAAGATACTTAGAAACAAAGGCAACGAGTGAAAAATTAACACCTCTAGAAGAGAATACAGCAAACATGGAAAATGGAGAAAAAAAAACTGTAGGAATGGCCAAGCACTAATGAGAGACCAAAACATGACATAAATTAACAGTAACTTCGGTATTTTGTAATTTATTACCACTGGCCCGATGACTCTGCTGGTGGACTGTTAGTCCCCGAGGGTATTCACCAACCCAGTAGTCAGTACTTCGGTGCTGACCCGAAAACCGATTGTATTGAAATTTGCAATATCTAAATTGTACAAAATTTGTTTGAAACCAAGGAGTATCTCCTTCATGCATAGCTCTGTCTTTAGCTGAATTTGGCTTTTCTATTTAGATTCTTTTGTTAATTTGTTCTCGATCAGCTTAAACATGTTTTTCGGTTAATGGACTTCCAAATTTTTTGATTTGATCAGCACTGATGACACATAAATTGTCGGAATTCGCTTATGCAAAGAATGAATTAACAGTAACTCCGGTATTTTATATCCCCACTCGTGAGTTGAATACCCTTGTCCGTCCGTCCTTCCATCCGAGGTTTGTCACACTTTTCTCAGTTACAGCTGGGCCGATTTATTTCAAATTTGGAATTGGACTTGATATATAGGTGGAATGCGTTTTCTCCCATTTTAGTCACCTTATGATATTTACTTCCTATTTGTCAGGACTTTTACATTTTTCCTTTTTAATGTGTAAAATGATACGAGTTTGGGTACCCCAAGCACGACAACGCGTGCAACCTCATGTTGTTATTCATAAAAACAATAAAAACAAAAAGTCTTGTTTCGAAAAATGGTCAACCGTACAAAACAGTTTTGCAATAAGGTGTTTATAAGTAATAGCTATTTTTTCAGGACAATCAAACTGTCAAACATATGTTGGTATGCTGTGAATATGCGCGAATAAATGAAGATTGTGAAAAGTAAGTATTCATACACCATTATTAACCACCACTCCTTTTTTACTAAACTTTCTTAGATATTGAAAAACCTTAACTACGACTAAAGCATTAACGCTACAGAAGCGGTAAAATTTAAAATAAATGAGATTTATATCATTCAAATGTTTTAGTAATATTGATTTTACACATTAACAAGAAACAAAATAAATTCTTTTATAGAGAACAGTGAACGACTGAAATTTGCTAAAGGATGATTAACTGTGATTATTTCCATAATTACACTTTATGTGACGTCACACCACACTTTCTCAACGTAGTCGTTGAAATTCAGATTTAACAGTTAATGTGTGGCTAGGTCTACACAATCAAAACTAGGTATAATCCAAGATTCTGATTACTAGTATCAAAAATTGAAAAACAGCACTTGCATGAATTTTAGCGTTTTTCAGTGATTCGTTCAACAGTGTGTGATAATCACAATCTCGGTTAGTTATAGTAGAAAAATTGAAAGTTTTTAAAAGATTATCATAATTATTGTCTGGCGTAAAAAATATTGAAGCCAATAAATTTGAAATCATTATGGTTTGATAGATACTCTTTGGTAGCCTTGTACGATTATACGTTATTTTTTATTTACTGAGCCTTATGTTTCCACTGGTATTATGTTAAGAGTAGCATTATCGAAACGATTCAACTCAGTATGAAGTTTCAGTACTACAGATTAACTTTGGTATTATTTCATAAGCTTTCAACGTTTTTGTTGGTATGAAGTTTATATATCACTTTTAAATTCAAATAATATACAAATACTGTCTTGAAGAAATTGAGTATCTGCAACTTCCGTCATAACATGGTTCTTCTAAGAGGGACTGTACAGCGAGGGGAAAATAAACCCTGATTGAAATAACTTGAGAAGATTGACAGCCTTAGATATTCATTATTATTCAGAGGTTCCGAGGGACGTATCTTATTATTATTCCGTACAAAAAATAATATTTGAAAAAAAATATATGAATAAATAATTCCATTTTCGCCGATTGGTATCGCAATTATTCCTATAATGTATTTGATCTCATTGCAAAAGCATGTATGCTCGATATTTTCTTTTATAATTTAATGCTCCTAAATATTTTTCTTTCTTTTTTTATCAGATTTTTAATCCAGCTAAATAGGAAACCGAAAAAAAATTATAAAATTTATCACGAGGAACTACTTCATAGAATTCCTTCAAGATTCTCACTTTGAACATGTTAAATTTAAATTAGCATTGAATGTAACTACACAATTAAAAATCAATTTGTAACTAGCATGTTTTAAGACTTTCGTCAATACATGTGGCATACCAGTTCGAGCACCACTATAATATACTACCTACGATACCTTTTTTGTAATTTATAAACCAACCGTCTATTCCAAACACGGTCAAACTTTGCTAATATAAAATAAGACTATTTCCGAAATGACCATACAGCTCATTAAAATTAGTGCAGTTTGAGTCAACATATGTGTTATGGTCTTATGTTCATTTACTCCATATCCTTTTCGTAAAATATTTGATACAGGAGTTTGTCTTTTAATGCAGTGTGGGGTTGGTAAAACAATTCACCGTTTAGAGATGTATGCTCTCAATTTTTCTAATAAATGGTGAACTTGTACAGGAGATAATATCTAATGTGTACACCTTATTCAATTACTATTAGTGCAGTTTGAGTAAACATATGTGTTATGGTCTCATGTTCATTTACTCCATGTCCTTTTCGTAAAATATTCGTATGCTATTTCAGTTGGTCTAAGGCTCTTGTAAAAACATCCATTAATTATAATAATTGACTAACGGTGTAACCTTTAAGTGTAAAATCTGATGTTCAGACAATAAGTTACTAATTGAATTCAATGTATTTGATTGAGAAACTTTTTCTTCGTTATTATTGTCAATTAAATCTTTTATCATTGAAGGAAGAAATTCAGTATCCCTAGAATGTAGAAGCTTTCAGCAACCCTTGTCTTATACGTCTGAGCTATTAGCTCGCAAGTAATTGACAAAACTAACAAGAAACTCTTGTCGTTGTTTTCTTATGAAATTTGACTTCTATGATGTCTGAAGTGTGCCCACTGTTGCAGTAGATCATTAAGCATGTTTTGCAGTCTACAAGCATTTGCATTCATTTTATTTCATTTATTTATTCATCAACGGGAATCTGAGAGACCAATTGTAATTGACTAAAAATGTTATAATCTCAGAGGCAGATAAAACAAGAATATCCGTACACAAATCGACAAGGGCACCTTAATTATGGTTAGCCTAAGATATTTTCATAGCCAACAACACAAAGTTTATCCCAATGATTTTCAATGTCCACCTTTCAAATTACCAGATGACTAAAGACGATAAAAGAGGAAAAATATTATTTAAAAACATTTAGTCAAAATTTAAAAAGAATTACAGAATTCAAGTGAAGTTCATGTTTTAAAGGAACTAAGATTGAAACATAAGAATGGGACTGTTACTGTCGCTGGCTAATTATGGATTCACAAATGCAGCATTCCAGGAGGGCTGAATATTTTACAGTTATAGAAGGCCGAGGGTCAAACTAAACAGCTGTTGTTTGAGGACCCAGTATATAACTGCTTTGTTACACCTTATCATACCTTATGTGTTTTTGCATTTTAAATATGTTTTATTAGCATATCAATATGCGTTACAATTGTTGAACTTTTATTTTGTTTAATACTCTCCATTTCATCCAAATACAATGCATTCACGTCGTGTTACAGACGACAGGTCATGTAATACAAGCGTGACGTTAATTAAACAATGAAAATAAGGCAAGCGGTCAACAGATCGGAAGTGGTCAAGACAGAAAACTGTTGACTGTCAGCAGATCGTGTTTGGTTTGAGGAAATCAAACAGTGGAATTGTCGATTTTTTTTAATTTTCAATGCATTTATATAAGGAAAGTATTATAAGGTATAACAATGTTGATTGTTGCACTGCCATCATGTCTTTAACATTTCAAGTACTTAACTATTCATATTAAATGTAAAGATATTTCATCCTTTGAGAGAGGAAAAAGATCCTGGAAAGACAGGATGGTAATGTGGATATTGAATAACATATTGTTTTGGCGATGGAAAACTTGGATTAGGATTGATCAACTTCAGTGTAACATAACATGTGCAGGGCTTTAATTGCCTATTATAGAATTTGGTAAAATTTTCTGTGTAGAAACATAAATGTTTTATTGTTCAAAATATGAAATAAAATTGAAAATTTAAGGATTTTACATAGAAATGTGAGGAAAATGATTATATGAGAGGATAGGTTGAAAAATCTAGATTTTGTTAATACTTTACATGTGTCTTGAAATCATTTTATAGTTTACGTATAAAGAATAAAAAGTAGTCGTCACCCTTGAAATAAGAGAGAACAAATGCGAAATGTTATTTTTTCGTGTGATATCTATGTTAAATTCTGTAATGAAAATGTTGTGAAATTAATAAGGAATAATAATTTTAAAATACTTTTGAACTTCCTTTACATTTTAAATAATTATCTTATATATTTTTAATGAATGAACATAAATGAACAAGTTACAGACAAAACTGGCTGAATAATACCACTGAAACACCTTAACTGTCACGTATATACAACCATTAAAAAGTGAAAGTGACGATTTTGAGGTTGTTTTTTCTAACAGACAATCTGACCAAGTACACAATTTTTACCCTAATACAAACTCCTTTTAAACATTCCCTGTTATTCTTTTTTTGGGGCAGCTCTCAATAATTAAGTGCAATAAATGTTGGTGTCCTTTTTCGGTTGGTAAACGTTGAGAAATAATTATAGTATAACTAATTGACTGTCGTGAATATCAATAAAAATGTCACTCGAGTCGATCAATGCAGGGGATTAAAGTCGTTGCGGAACAAAGTTCAGCAACTCGTTTAATCCTTGTGCGTCGGTCGGCACTCGTGACATTTTTATTTATATTTACGACAGTCAATTAGTTATACTATAATTAATTTGGCGATCATAGTGATTTTGATTTCTTCTGCTACTCGATTTTCATCGTAATCTGAAAAAAGATCGACTGTTGTTTGAATGTTCGATCATTTGTTGCTCTTGCGATTCAGTATAGCCATTCATCTCGTCAATGTCAAGATCACTGAATATTTTTTTTCATAATGACTGTTGTATTATTTGGTGTAGTAAGGCGAAGCTTTAGAAGAGTGACGTCGCTCAAGACCAGTATTCAGCATATTTGAGATAAAACATAATGCATTTTTATCAAGTTGCCACAGTTGGCCCTCGGCTCTTAACAATTTTACCCCTTACCCCAATAATATCTGGGTTCAACATTGATGAATACGGTGTTTTGACACGTTTGCGAGTCCACTTACATTACAAAACCACATTATTAAAATAATGAAAACTTTCAAGGCGACTGTTATTCCAGAGTTAAACTATCTGGATGTTGACTACAGAACTCGTGTGAAGCTTGACAATGCCGACAATGCCGAAATGTTTTATGGGAGTCCATGTAGATCTTCTTTTGTTGAACTGCTGAATCAGTAAAATTTAGCCTCCCAGTTTAACCTTAAGAAATGTGAAGTCAAAGAATATTTGTTATTTTGATGAAGTTGATGAAGTTTATGATTGTAGAATTGAAATTTTATTTTTTACTGTATTCTACTGCCGTTGTTATCACTACAGATTATGTTGGATCATTTTTTGTTAATCTGTTTTGTCTTTATCATGCTGTCTGAATTCTTGTTGGATATGAAATGCCGTGATTTTGGATTTTGTTATTTTTGGAATTTCTATGGCACGCGAAAGTCACAAATATTCGAGAAATATAGTATATCGTCGAGATACCGAGTTTCTCGGTCGAGATACCACGTTTCTCCCTCAAAATCCATCATCTCGTTCGGGATAGAGGGTATCTCGATGAGACACTAGATTTCTCGTTCGAAATAGTAAGTTTCTCTCCAAAAACCTTCATTTCCGATCGAGATCGAGAGTTGTGTTAAATGCAAGATTTTCAATCTCGATCGTTATACTGAAATTTTGTCGAGATTCATAAGTTCTCGCTTAAAACACCCAATCTCGAGTTGCGAGAATTAAATCTCGTATTTGGTAAATATTTCGAGATTATTTTTAATCACGAGATTTCATTTCAGTCGTGATTGGTTGAAATTAATCAAACATCTCGGCAAAAATCTCGTTAGAAACGAAATCTCGACCGAGTAAATCAAATAATTACATCACATCGAGAAAGAGAGTTTCCGCGATAACGTCTCGTACGAAATAAAATATCGACCGAGATCAGGGGTTTTGACACGAGAGTTTCATCTCGTGTCGTAATTGGCTAAAATAATTATTGCATCTCCATTAAAACTTACAATCATGATCGCGATGGAGGGCTTTACGCGAGTTAGAAGGTTTCTCGATGCCGAGATAAAAGGTTTGCAACGAGTTACTAGGTTTCTCGTGCGAGATGCTAGGTTTCGCTTGCGAGTTTTCAATGTCGACGAAAAACCCTTAATCTCGATCCCGATCGAGATGACGGGTTTTTGAACGAGAAAGCTAGTATCTCGTACGAGAAACCAGGTATCTCGTCGAAATACCATATTTCTCGAATTTTTGTGACTTTCGCGTGCCATACATTTCCTTTTTCATTTTTCTTGCTTTCGTATTTTTTTTCCGATATATCACATGTCACGGCCCCTTATTGATCTAAAATGTTCGGTCGACACCATTTTTTGGAGAAAAAGTAACAGTTACAATGTAATACAAACTGATGTTTTTTTTCTATTTGTTTTAAAAATAAACGAAGTATTAGATCTAATGCAAACCTTTTCACACTCTAAGAAAATTAAATGTAAACAGTTTAACAAAGAAATGAATTCCTGCGAATTCAGTAGGCTCTTGCAAAATCATTCCATACATATTCCGAACTCCAGTCGTATTTTTCATTAAATTTAATATCCAAGTGATATGTGTATAAATAAAGAACGATAAAAAATATTAACATTTTTACAATCGACTTTCGTCTTTGGTTGATGATAAGAAGCAATGAGACTAAATCTGTATGCTCAGTGAAACATAAGAAATAAAAGATATCTCTGACTTTAAGACTACACTGCAACATTTATGTTAATAAAATTTAAATGGAAGTTTACATGCATGTTAATATACGTATATCTACATAACCCTATCGCAAACCGTACTAATATGTTTTAAAAGGCCATCATGGTTTTGGTCAAACTGGTATGGGACCTGCTTCACAATAACACCGCCTGGTTATCTAGCTAAGTTTAGTGGAGTGCAAGGAGGTAAGCATGTTTTAAGCATAGAGATTTTACTGAGACCAAAGTTTTTTTTTTACTAATTGTTTGACACAATTATGTGCAAATGCAGTTAGACTTACATATTTGTTCAAATTGCATTTACCAAAGATGTTCTACATTTCTCTCGTTTCTGTTCACAATGTTTGGGTAAAGTTCAATAATTTGCTTTTTTCACGGAGAGTTTTAAAAACGTAAGTAATCTTCAAAGTACTTCGGATATTTTAGATCTGTTTTTGATCTGTATTGCTCATTTACCCGCTTCATCAGTTAGGCGTTTTGAAACAGCCAGTTTCATCCATGCTTTTTAAGCAGCGATGTGTAAAAAATAGAATCATTTATGTTACTCCAAAGCTTAGAATGTGTTTATGAAAATCGATTTTAACGATTCTATACTTCTTATAAATTTGTAATGGACACTATTTTCGCTAGCAAAGAGTTACAATCCGCTACTCTCCTCTTCAAAGAGGAGAGGAGCGGTCGTAACCCTTGGCTAGCGAAGATGAATGGACACCGACTGCTGTGTCGAGTCCTCTCGTGTTATTAGCTCCAGACAACAAGCCGTAACTTGCGATAGCTGTGAGAGATGGGTACACAGAACTTGTAACACTGGTATATAGCGTTTATTTTTTGTTCTTCATAAAAATAATTCAGGTTTATTGGTACAAAATGCTCTCAGTATCTGTCGGTTTTATATACTTCCATCCAGTTTTAAAAGTCTTCTCTCATACAAAGTACTTTTAACAATAAGACATGTAGTTATCCTGATTTTGCTATCTTAATATGAGATATTGATAATTTTCCGCCGAATCATTGTTAGATGAAAGCTTTAATTCAAAGGCACCGTCATTACGGGAAATTCACACTTTACCAGTTCCAAACAATGTGAAAACATTTTTTTCTCTTTTAAAAAACGAAAGTGACTTCCCCTAACACTACGCAATAATGCAAAATTACAAAAAAATCATTTAGTCGAGATTTTAGCATGATTTTCTTTTGATAAAACGTTGCGCATAGTATACTCTCGTTCTTTTTCGGCGTTGGTCTTATGAAAAAAAAAAACTGGAGGCTGAGAGACTACAGCCTGTATCGCTCTCAGACAAAATGATTCTATGCCCCATGCATGACCAAAAATGATGTTTTTCACCAATGGGGTGTAATGTTTAGCTATGTTATAGCACTCGTGTCTTTTGTCTGATCCTATTGAAATAAGTAATTTTTACAAAGGACCTTATTTAAATTTGCTCGAATGGGTTCAGAGAAGATGATGAAAAGGAGGGTTTTCTCATACCGGGCTCCAATGTTAAACTATGCCCTGCACGTAAGACCATCTTTTTTGTCGGGTCGAAATGACTTGAGCAATATTTCTGTAAAAAATTTATCGGATCGGAACGAAATAAGCAATCCTTGTTAAGGAACTTTGGTACATCATTCCTTTAGGTTGAATTTGCTTCAGCTATTTCAGAGAAGATGAAAATGTGAATTTTTCCCATAGGGTCCAAAGTTAAACCTAAGTTCCGCGCTGGCTGCCATGTTTCTTTATCGGATCGGAACGATATACTTATTGCAGTAATATCTCAAGTAGACTATCGGAGGTTAATAAGAAAGGAGATCAGCATCCCTTACACCTGCAGTAGCTGCAACAACACTACGAATGATGTTCCAATTGAGTCGACAAGAATAGAGCAGGTCGATACGGACGGCTATATGGAACTTTCAACATATCTCTTATCGGCGGACATACATCAGCTGAGTCAAATTTGAACCCAACATTCACCGTTGTTGAACCGATGACGACAGACCCACCCGTTGTACCACCACGACCAGAAACAGTTCAACCTGACGCCAACAATGCCACAGAAAGGCCTGGGAAAGATCAACGAGATGCAATCCAAGCCACACACACGTCAGAGCCACTACAAAATAGTACAATGTCATACACATCCAGGGCCGAACACACGGGCATTCCCCCCGATGCTTCGTTTGACTTTACCCACCATCAACAGGAAAACGAGAAGAGTAAGAATATTTTAGTTTCTAACCGATTTCTAATTATAACATTTACTTTCATAACTGCACTATTAAAATTGATATGAACCTGTCATATTTTGTTTATACTTTTAATTGTATATATACCTTGTGCATTTGGTTTATGACAAGTCATTAGCAGAAGAATATAATGACTACCCAATATATTTCTATGTTATATTAGGGGACAACCATTTGATTTTCTGGGGGATTTGGTACTGTTTTGTTGATGAGAAATGAAGCATTCTTATTTGAAGAAGATAGCTTGCATAAATTATCTAAATGGAAAACCAAAGTCAATAAATTTTATTTTACAAATACATGATATATATTCCCGGAATAATCCTGTCTGCTAGTTCTGGTTCTTGTATGGAACTGTAAAATTAAATATTTTTTATTAGTTATATCAAAGAGTATTAAAATGGAATTCGTAATCGGACGATCCTGGCTGTCGTCATGCTTTTGATTTCCGAAGTAGTAGAACTGAACGAAGTTTGATTTTATCAAATTTTATTAATAATAGATCATAATATAATTTTATTGTCATAAATTTACTTACTATGAGCGAAAACCATTTTGAATTGATTGATGGGTAGCAGCTTCATTTCATTGTTCATTAAGTATCGTCATTTCCATCCATTTCTGTGTTCATTAGTTTCAATTTGCACTTTATATCCCGAAAACATCTTCACATGGTTATACATTATGGCAAAGGAAGATGATCCTTGAAATTTATAGTTTTTTTTTGTCTTAACATGTAACAGATAAAATGTATGTTTGACATGAAGGTCAAAATCTTTAGCTGGAAATGTTAACTTATTCTATCTTTAATTTGTGTTACAGGAGCATGGAAAGCTGTCCGTCAAATATTTCCGAATGCCACAATCAAAGTCTATGCGTTCCACTTTTGTCAGGCAATATGGAGAAAGGTTCAAGACATTGGACTTAAAACAACCTACAGCCTACGCCTACGCGGTGCGGAATATAGGTATATAAAAATGGCTCTACCATTCGTGCCTTATTCAGATATTACACCAGCGTTTGATACACTGGAAAGCAGAGCCAATTCGAAGGAACTAAAAGACCTGGTATACTACACAAGGATCACATGGATTGAAGGAGCCCATTGGGCACCAAGGACTTCGTCCATATTTCAACATTCGATTAGGACAAATAATGATGTCGAAGGTATATATCTTTTTAAACATAAAAGGTACAATACGAATACGAATACATTTGTACTTTATTTACCAATAAAGGGCCCTTAAGGACATGATAACAAAACATAATCTTACACATATATATTTAAGTATATGCAAACTAGATCAGAGGCACCAGCACTGTTTAAAACGTGCTGTTATAAGATGCAAGTTACATAAGTTTCTGTAGTACAAGTATTTATTATACCACGTTTCTAATGAATTAATGTAAGTTTCTGTGGTACAAGTTGCAAATATGAAATGATATCGCTGAATCAACTTGTGATAACCACTGAAAGGCATGGATGGTCTATGAAAATGTTTCTCTGATTCAACAGTTATACAAATTATAACCAAAATAAATGCACAATGTACACCTTTACAAACCACAAGAAATATCCAGCCTAATATATTCAACTAAAAAAATGAATGTTTCATAACTGTTCATTTTCATTTTCAGGATGGCACACGAGAATCAACTCTGGCAAAATGAATGTCAGCTTCTATGTTTTGGTGCCTGAGCTAATGAGGGAAGGTAATTTAGTTTATTTGAGTTTGCGGCTAGTGTCTGAGGAACAGGTCCTGCGTTACCAGAGAAAAAAGAGCAGAGATTGATTGATTGAATATTGTTTAACGTCTACTCAGCAATATTTCAGCTATATCAAGACGAGAACAAGTTTGTTGATAAATAATCACTTTGGGGTATGGAAATGGCCATGGGACGGGAAATTCTGACTGCCACTGGAAAAGTAGGGTGAAATCGTCAAGGGCGGGGAATTTAGCCTTGTAGCCGATCACCTACGGACCACCCCAAAAAGAGCTTGCTACAAGGGTTCTTTAACGTGCAGGAAGCGTGGCATTTCTTCCAACACGTGGACCTGAGTTTACATCCCATCCGAAAGATGGGTTGTGTATTTATTAATCCCGCACAACCACGGAATGGGTCCTATAAAGAGCAGAGAAATGGCAGGGATATTGCACCAGTACTGGGATGATTATAACAATGGAGAAAGTATTGTGACCCAGCTCCTGTGTGACTGCAGCAAGATATGTGGACCATCGGATGATTAAACGTCGATTAAAAATGAATGATTGTAAATTTTAACCGTATGTTATTAGATCACCTGGCCTAAAAGGCCATGTGAGCTTTTGCCATCACTTTGCGTCCGTCGTCCGTCCGTCAACAATTTCAAAAATCTTGTCCTCTGAAACCCCTGGGTCAATTGTAACCAAACTTGGCTTGAATCATCACCAGGGTATGCAGTTTCAAAATTGTGTTTGATTAGTCTGTAGATCAAACAACATGGCCGCCGTTACTAAATATAGAACATAGGAGTAAATTGCAGTTTTGGGCTAATAACTCGAAAACCGTTACAGATATCAAAAATCTGACAGGAGTAAAAATGATCAGCATAATGAGATCTACCCACTGTGCAATTTTGAAGAAAATCTGAAAACCCATCTCGGAGTTATAGCCGTTTTTCCGTTAAATTTTCAAAATTTTTGCATTTTTTATTTCAAAAAGTGTAACAGATAGAGGTCAAGTGTAAATTGCAAAAATGTTCAGCATACAAATGTATCAAGATCTACCCACCCTGACATTTTGAAGAAAATCCATAAACCCTTGTAGGAGTTATTGCCCTTTTTCACCGAATTTTTCTAATTTTCGTATTTTTCATCTTTTATTTCCAAAACTATAGAAGACGAAGGTTATAAATTAAAATCATAATTTATTGAAAGCTTATCGAGTATGGTTTTAACCATGTTTTCTATGCAGTGCACAGAGTTACAAAACACTTAGGTCTGACATTTTTCACATTTGTAAACACCAGTAAATGTCGGTTAAAACACCAGCAAGATCCTGCTGTTAATTACATGGAAACATTTTGGAAGATTCATAAATAGTGTAAAACACCAGCAAATCACCAGCAATTCTCGGTGTTTTTCCTCATGTGGGACCAAGGTGTTTGGTATCTTCATTTTCATATCTGTTAAAAGTTCTAATAGCAGGGTTGGACTTTCCGAGTCTACTCTGACTGTGGCTATTTGCACTTCTAGGTGTTTTGTTTTTATTTTCTGCAGTAGACTAACTTTCTGTAGATTTCTGTTCGTTGGCTTCAGTTATTTCAGAGCCAGTCTTTAAATATATGTTTTTAGAAGATGATTGATTTTTTGGAAGGAGATTTTGACAAGGATTGCGATGATTGTGTTGACTTCGTTGAATTTAGTGCCTGTTTAAATTTTGTTGGGAGTGATGATTTTTTTCTTTCGATACAGTTTTTACAGGTAACGAATGACCTTGGGATTTGAGTGTCAATTGACCAAGTATAATTTGTTTGGGTTTCCAACTGCGAGGAGAAGTTAGGTTTTTAACTTTGTCTGCATATGTTAATGTTGCTGTTGAAGTTGTTTTTGATGAGGAACTTTGTCTTTGAACGAAATGTTTTGTTTTTCTCCGTTTTAAGTTTTAAAATTCCTTTTCTTGGTATAAAGTGGACAATCCCGTGATGAGGCCATATGCACATCGCCGCAATTAGCACATATCTGTGCATTACCACACTCGGTGCCCTTTTGTCCATCCTTCCACATTTAAAACGTATCAATTTGCTGTTTGATGCCATGACCAAACTTTTGGAAAGTGAAACATCTAACAGAGTTTGGTAGGAATTTGTCCACTTTCATACCAAATGGGCCAAGATTCAATGATGGAGGAACTGAACTGCTGAAGGTTAAAAGAAAAGTATTATAATAAGTTTAACAGCACTTCCTGATTTTTTCGAAATAAGTCTTTGTACTTTTGTGACGCCTTGTGGTGATATTTAGTTACAAATTTCCTCATTACTAAGTTCTGAAAGATACTGACTTCTATCTTTCAAAATACCGCGACTGCTATTAAGAGTTCTGTGGGGAGATGCCGAAACTTTGAATTCTAAAATTTTAGTTATTTTACGTATTTTTTTTTTACTTTCAGTTTTTTAAGTAGCTACAATTAGTAAATCACCTGATTACATCCTGGAGACTTTTTTTTTACCGTTCCAGCAACGCTTTGTATGGTCTTTTGTATAGCAAAAGGGTTGATTTTTGATATTGGTTTGTCAGCTGATCCAGTCAACACATTGAATTTTGTCCAACTTTTATCTTCAACTTCTGGAATGGAATCATCAGATTTTCTTTTTTTCTGTGGAACCGGTTGGTTTTGGGGTGTTAGTTGTGCCATGCAGTAAGAAAGAGGTTTCACCATCTTTATCACCCACCCACCACGGAGTGTCAACAGGGGCGATACTTTGATTCTAGGGATCTCCACCCCAAAGTATCAAGTGTTTCAAAGATGGTATACTAAAGTGGAGCGTAACCACCAGACAGTGATGGAAAGCGTACTATTTGATTGACCATGAGCCACCGCCTTCTCCATTACCGCCTACACTGGTTTGATAGTTTACATCAAGATTAAAGGTTACACTAGTTAACTTAAAACTCAAGTTGGAAAGATATCTTCGAGGGCTTGGCGTGACCAGCAGATTGATCGGACCGGGCAAATCAGACCTCCAGTTTAGATGATATCGGAGCCAAAGTAAGATACTGATCCTGTATTCTAAGCCAAACTGATATTTAATGGCCGAAACGATAGTCTGAATACAGGTTCGCACCTACAAGGATCTCGTCAGCCATCGACACGGGTCTCGACACACGGCAAACGTGTCGCCAATGTTAGGAAGACTCATACTCCAAGCTCAGAGGATGCTGCGGGCCTATTCATAGGCCGGGACCGCGCATGGCGGTCATTACAGCTAAAAATTATACCTTGAATTCATTTTTATTCGTGGGGTACCAATTTTCGTAGTTTTCGTAGGTGTCCCCAAACCACGAATTCAAATACATAACGAAATGACGTCAAACACAAATGAATGAACAAATAAACGAAGGATCTGATCAACGAAGACCTCAAACCTTGCATTTGTAACTGAGCCACAAACAAACTGATATATCCAACAAAAAGTAGATATTCATTCTAATGAACCTTTAACAGCAGCAAAATAGTTAAAATGCTTTATTTCCAAGTGTTTCCCAGTTAACAAATTTGCGGTAACTAGCTTCCTGTATTGTTTTTCAATTACGCTAAAGTGTGGATTTCCAGTTGAGAAATTTGGACGAGAACTATCTCAATTTAGTTTTGATATTATATTATTAATTAAACTTTTAAAGTTTTAATTCTGTTCTACTGAAAAGGACATGTTTATTTTTCAATCAATACAGGTGTCTATTTATAAATAACGAATGGAGTAAGGTTATGTCAAATGATTACCTAATTACATAATATCTACACATTACTATGAATTGTTAATTACAGGTGAGACTTTAATTACAGGTATAGTTCTAAATTTTGGTGTTTTGACATCAATACTGAAGGTACTGAAAGCCATGAATATTAGAATCTTTATTTTATTAATTTGAATTAATTGTTTTTTGGAACAAGTGGCAATCCAAGAATTTACGTACACAACGAAATGTCTTATTTTCTCTACCCACGAAAATTGATATCCACGAAATGAATTCACAGTATATGATTCTTGTTTTTCTAGCATTGCAAATCATCATAAAAGGCACATGTGAAATATTGTTTGTTCAGTTACAGAATGCCTGAAACAAATAAGGAAACATCAGCTAGGGGAGCAGGCGTTCGGCAGAGGAAAGTAATACCGACCAAAGCTCACGTTCCAGTCACCAGTAATAATGCTGAACTTACCTAATCACAAAGACAGTTAAATATAATAGCAGAGAAAGTTGTTGCACATATGTCATCAGCTGCCATTTGAGATTCGTGCTTACAGAGAATTGGACGGATGTGGCAGAAAAAGAATTCCATTTCATCAAAGCAAATACAAATATAATAGTCCTTTCATGACGATGATGAGGAACTTAATGTTAAAGTTTTGCTTTATGTTTGGTAGTTTTGTTGTTAGCCGTGATGTTCTGACATGTACCCCTGTCAGAGAAGATACATTGGATTGTTCATCAAACACATTTGAGACATTATAGGGAGTTTCAAGGCTTTCCGGAGTACCAGACCGTTACCTTTTCGAACATCAACGACGTTGATCAGATCGATGCAGTTAAATTTCAACCTGGGTGTAAGGTGTTCTGGATGAATTCGAATTTAGACCTGTGCAGTGCATTCACCAGTTCACCAATGGCACCATTAAAAGGTTAATATAATGTAATCAATTAAATATTTATTTTATGTTTTCTAAAAATTCATTAAAAAAATAATAAAGTACCCGCTAACCTCTCTGTTTTGGTACTCGACTAAAAAAATAATCAATAATAATAGAAATTTAAAAAAATCATAACGCTCGCTCGCCCAAAACTGTTTAGGCCCACAAGACCGAAGAAAAAGAAATTAAATTGTTGTGGCCTAACGGCATTTTTTTCTTTATCTCTTGAATTTTTTTGCAGCTTGTGAGAAGACGTCGCCCTGAAAATGGAATTATGCAGGAAGATGAGTTCCTCGATACATCCGACAGAAAATGAAGAAGCCAGTGTACAGGAATCTTTGGATTTTCAGATAAGGTATTGAAAAGAATATTTTTTGAAAATTGAATCTCACCAGGCAATTTCTTGTGGTTCTACGTTGTATCTTGTGTTCACTCTATGTGACAATAGAAGACTGATACTGAAAACTTTATAATGTGACTATGATATCTAAACTTAATAATGTGACCATGATATCTAATCATTTTAACGAGACCATGATATCTAAACTTAATAACGTGACCATGATATTTTAACTTAATAATGTGACCATGATATCTAAACTTTATAATGTGACCATGATATCTAAACTTTATCATGTGACCATGATATATTAACTTTATAATGTTACCCTGATACTAAACCTTTATAATATTACCAGGATACTTGAAACTTTATAATGTTACCCAGATACTAAAACTTTATAATGTGACCATGATATCTAAACTTTATAATGTTACCAGGATAATAAAACTTCATAATGTTACCAGGATACTAAACTTGATAATGTTACTAGGATACTTAAATGAAAAGAAAATGGAGTATGTGTACATTACCAAGGTTTCTATAAATACACGAAAAAAAACAAGCAAAGGAACAACGCTTTTATTGTGTTCTTCATCTTAAGTGATCGATTAGTTAGAGGTTAACTTCCAATGAGCATATTTCAGCTATATCAGGAAGAGAACTAGTTAATCAATTAAAAACATCGTAAGTAAAAAGAAGAAAGAAATAAAGGAGGAAGGGACAAACGACTTTTGATTGCCACTGGAAAAATGGGTAGGGGCAGGAAATTTAGCCTTCTATACGACACCCAATGCATCTGTTCTCTTTAGACAAATATGGAAGGGGTCTTTATACTGCATGGAACGTGGCGTTTCTCCGCACAGTTTGGCTGCAATGGTTCGCGGTCAGGCTTTCCATATTATGACCTGACAAGACCGCAAAGACAAGGCATTCCCCTATCCACCACCCGGGGACGCGCCCGGCAGCTCTGTAGCCAGAGCCCCTGAAAGCCGATTCAGGTGCCGGGTTCTTCATCTTGAAGTCTTTAAATCTTTATAATGTAGCCATGATATTTAAACTAATACTTAAAATGTTTCTAATGATACTAGAATACTTCAACTGTATAATGTTATCAGTTTACCTTAAAATTTTATGCTACAACGATAATTGAACAATGAGGATCTCTACCATGAAAAGCAACTTCGTTGGTGGACCCAGTATTGTGCTCCACAGGTACCACGAAAAAGATGTCACTATCATTCATCCACAAGAGTTTATTGATCCCCAACTTTGCAAAAAAAAAAAAAAATGTTTGCGATGCAAATGCTTTGTACCTGTGCCAACTAGACATTCGAAAGAGTGACAAAGAATTCAAAATAGAGACTCCTAGACGCTATGAACGAATGGCAACTGAATGGCTAGAATGGAGTTGCACATGACTGGTTACCATGTCAGACACCAGGGCAACAAGGAGAAAGTAATGGCATGAAAAGATTACCAGTAGATGGCTACCTTAAGGAGGCGAATACAGTTTACGAATTTCTATTGGCATCGACATGATTGTCCATCGAATCAAGAAAAGACGAGGAGGCATCTCTCTTCAAACAGACCACAT
This sequence comes from Modiolus philippinarum, assembly GCA_002080025.1. Taxonomy (NCBI): domain Eukaryota; kingdom Metazoa; phylum Mollusca; class Bivalvia; order Mytilida; family Modiolidae; genus Modiolus; species Modiolus philippinarum. Next base: position 182,366 of record MJUU01033399.1, on the reverse strand, counting down.
CCCAACAGACACACGAAAGTAACCGATACCTCAGAAAGCAAGGGTACAACGTCCTGGAAATGTGGGGATCCTAAAACATCAAATCCATCCTTGACAACCTTCGTCGACAAGATTTTTTCACGGATCGAAAAAATTTGGGCAAACCTAAGTACATCATTCCTGTAAATAGGAAAAATGTAAGGATATGGAGTAATGTACATATGACAAAAACGCACACGATACATAGAAAACTCCACTTTATCAAGGACAGGGCTTTTATTCCTCTCTACATCTTGATGTCGCCTGAGAGTCTTCAACAAGAGGTGAACAATATTCACCCCTCAAGCAAGATCAAGAAGGCCCCTAGCGTGCACATAAGCGGTATTCTTGACAAAACTTATATCAAGGTCACTCCCTTGCTCCCTTTTGTTCCCTTCTATTTGCTTCAGTAACATCAGAGGAGAGAGCAAATATTTGCTTTTTCCCATAGGGTCCCATGTAAAACTATGTCTGCCCTGGCGGCCATGTTTTTTTCACGGATCGAAAACATGTCGGCAAATTAAGTAAAGGACCTTCCATACATCATTCCCGTAAAGTTTGGTTCTATTTGCTTTCGTAGCGTCAGAGGAGAGAGCAAATATATGCTTTTCCCATATGGTCCCATGTTAAACTATGTTCTGCGCTGGCGGCCATGTTTCTTCACGGATCGAAAAAATTTCGGCAAACTAAGTAAAAGACCATCCATACATCATTCCTGTAAAGTTTGGTTTTATTTGCCTCAGTAGCTTCAGGAGATAGCAAATATATGCTTTTCCCATAGGGTCACATGTTAAACTATGTTCTGCGCTGGCGGCCATGTTTTTTCACGGATTGACAAAATTTCGGCAAACTACGTTAAGGACCTTCCATACATCATTCCTGTAAAGTTTGGTTCCATTTGCTTCAGTTACTTCAGAGGAGATAGCAAATATTTGCTTTTCCCATAGGGTCCCATGTTAAACTATGTTCTGCGCTGTCGGCCATGTTTTTTTTTCAAGGATTTTTCGGCAAACTATGTAAAAGACCTTACATACATCATTCCTGTAAAGTTTGGTTCCATTTGCCTCAGTAACTTCAGAGGAGATAGCAAATAAACTATGTTCTGCGCTGGCGGCCATGTATTTTCACGGATGGAAAAAATTTCTGCAAACTAAGTTAAGGACCTTCCATACATCATTCCTGTAAAGTTTGGTTCCATTTGCTTCAGTAACTTCAGAGGAGATAGCAAATATTTGCTTTTCCCATAGGGTCCCATGTTAAACTATGTGTCTAGTAATTTGATGTATGATTTACTGACAGAACCATAAATAAAACATCCATAATCTAGTTTTGATCTAATCAACGATCGATATAAATGTAATAAAACAGTGCTATCCGCACCCCAGTCGGTACTCGATACAATTTTAAAATATCTAATGCCTTGAGACATTTGTTTTTTAGCATTTTGATATGGGGAAAAATGAAAGTTTACTATCAAAAATAAAACCAAGGAACTTGGCCTCTTTTACAATAGTAATAGGGCTATTGTACAGTTTTAGCTCTGGAACTGGGTGCATTTTCCGTTTACAACAGAAATGCATTCCAACTGTTTTAGAACTGGAAAATGTAAAACCGTTTTCAACAGCCAATTTTCAATTCTGTTTAAGCAGAGTTGCAGTTGTCTTTCTATAATATTCATGTTTTTGCCACGATAGCAAATCAGAAAATCATCTACATAAAGAGATCCATCAATGTTATCTTTTAAAACCTGTGCCAAACTATTTATTTTAATACTAAGTAGTGTGACAGAGAGGATGCTTCCTTGCGGAACACCCATCACTTATTCAAACGAGTCAGAAAATGTAGAGTTGACTCTAAACATTGAGAAAATTCTCAATAAAATTAGGCAAGCTTCCTCTCAACCCCATATCAAAAAGATCTGGATGTTCGACAAAAGACCGTTCGATTCGAGATACCAAACAAGTCGTTTGTTTATCATCCGTTCTATTGTCTTACAGAAACAACTAGTTTATGGCTTTAATTAGATGGTTCGGAATGATCTTTACCCGGTTTTGGAATAGGTACTATCGTTGCTTGTTTCCACATAGTTGGTAGTTTCCCCGTTTCTCAGATTTTATTTAAAAAGGTTTAATAGAATATCCAGAGTTGTTATGGGAAGATGTTTGAGGAGTTGATAATGGATATAGTCAGGGCCACATGCCGTGTCATGTGCCTTATCCAAGGATTGTTTCAATTCGTCCATTAAAACAATTGGCTACTATACTAAAGAAATATAGCAATCCACAGTAGCACTTCATTCTATAAAATATAGATAAGCACAAAAAAGTCATTGTAAATGATGATTCTTCAAAATAATGTGCATATCAATATAAGGGTAGCATGATAAAGCTCACACTTTAATAAAGTAAAAAATAAAGCCTTCTCAGCAATATTTCAGATATATAAAGATCAGAACAAATATGAGTAGTGACAAAGTAAAGACATTGGTACCAAGCAGATGGATATGGGACCCTTACAGTTGTTTCATAGGTGCATGAAATTAACCACTTCATCTTTCTTTAGGGTTTATTGGAAAGAAAAATTAAAGTACAAATGGGGAAATGAAAGAAAGTCATGGGATCGGCATTTGCATGAGGTTCAGGCAAGAAAGAGAAAGAAGGATGAATCAATTCCAGAGCAAAACCCAAGTGGTAAAGTTCACCTTACTTGGGGTATGGCAAACTGTTTGCCAACTCAACCTATATCAGAAGATGACACTGCTATAAATTTGCACAATGAATGGCTGCAAAGGGAATGTATAAAGACAGAGCAAATGAATCCTTGGTTAATCTGAAGATGAATTTGACATATGCCACCAGAAGAGTAGCTGTTGTCGAGAGATCAGTGACTGCTACAGAACTTATTGAGGAATATCCCTTCCTGAAAGAAAGAAGACGGGTACTTATTCTATGATATGGCAATTTCTGATTTTATAGATTTTGAGCTTATCACTAACTAGAAGGAGAATACAATTATTACAAGTTGTTCCCCTGAGGAGAACCTCCGCATCTTATAGGTCACGTGAAAGAAATGCTAATCTTGGTCAGTTGTAGATTAACGTTCGAGAGCCATGGATGTCTTTAGGGTATTAGTGAAATTTAAGGACGATGATAATCCACAACTTTTACAACACGAAGGCAATTATTGAATGCGGCTCTATGCATTTTCAAAGAGAAAGAGAAAGATAGTGTAAATCAAAATGATGAACCGGCTCCTAAAAGAAGGAAAAGTACTCTGAACAGCGCAGCATCTAATCCAACCACGGTAAGACATTTGAGTTTTCTTTTGAGCAATGTTTTTGGTATGTGAATAAAGGTTTACAATAAATAATTTATTGGTTTGTATCATATGTTGTTAATTATGAAAATATATAAAGTGCATGCGCAATTGAAATAAAGTTAAAATACATGACAGGAAATACAAATGAGTCTAGACATGTATGCATGCAAAAAGAAAAATCAAGAGGCTCTCAAGAGCCTGTATCGCTCACCTGGGCCACGGCTGACATATGCAGTTAAAATAATCCCAATGTTTTAAGGGCATTATTTTCAAATCTGTTAACAGACATTGATGTTATATTATCTGAAGTAAAACTATATTCCAGACTGGCAGCTATTTTGCATAGGGGTGCAGTTCTACTGTCACCTTTCTTGAAGGGGACCAATGAGTCTAATTTTGGTTCCAATTTACTAAATATTTTCAGAGGAGAACATCTTTAAATGCTTTCCGATAGGTCTCAAGGTTAAACTATGTTCCCCACTGCGGCCATCTTGAAGACAAGCCAGGCAAATTTTTCAAACGGGAACAACTATGGCCCGTTGTGAACAAGTATGTTTTCATTATTGGCCAAGTAATTTCAGGAGATCATATAATGTTTTCCCAGTGGGTTAAATCTGTTCCCCACTGGCAGTCATCTTGCATTAAGCAAAGACTTTAAAACAACTCTTTTGCAGGGCGGCAACCTAAATACTGTTGTGGCCAAGTTCGGTTTCAATTGGCCCAGTAGTTTCAGAGGAGAAAATCTTTAAAAGTATTTTCCCATAGGGTCCAATGTTAAACTTTGATCCCCGCTGGCAGCCATCTTGGATATAGCGCAGATCTGAAAAACAACTTCTTGCAGGGGACCATCTAAGGACTATTTTGGCTAAGTTTGGTTTCAATTGGCCCAGTAATTTCAGAGAAGATCTTTGAAAGCATTTTCCCATAGGGTCAAATGTTAAAACTATGATCACCACTGGCGGCCATCTTGGATATAGCGCGGATCTGAAAAACAACTTTTTTGCAGGGGACCATCTAAGGACTATTGTGGCCAAGTTTGGTTTTAATTGGCCCAATAGTTTCAGAGAAGATCTTTGAATGAAAAGTTTACGCCGGACGGACGACGGGCGAAAAGTGATGGCAAAAGCTCAACCTGGCTATAGTAAGGTGAGCTAAATAAGTAGATGTAGAAGAATTATTAGATAATTTCATTAGGAAACATATCGTGCATGAGTTCAAATATTATTATTTGAAAAGTAAAGATGCATGTGTGAATATTTTATAAAAAGAGAAACATGTGTAAATATTTTATAAATAGAGAAAGAAGAATTGCATGCGGAGGATAAAAAACAGGAAAGAAAAAATAAAAAAAGTTTTGTTAGAAAAAATGAAATGTATAGTTGAAAATTGCATGTGTTATAGAAAGAAATAGCAAGGTATTTACCCACATAATGTTACATGCAGTCAATGTCTCACATAGCAAAAGATGTCATTTTTATATCGAAACTTCGGCAGTAAAATACCATAGAAACAAAGCACAAGATTACATACATCAAATCCAAGAGACAAGGCAAAAGGAGGATCACCAGAGGACGGAAGACCAAAGACCAAAAAACACTACATATACCGCACAAAAAACTAAAGCACTAACAGTGTAAATTCAAAAAAAGAGACGACATCAGGTGCTCAGGAAGGGTAAGCATGTCCTGTTGTCTGTGTAGCTCCCGTCACACCGTCAGTGGATCAATCCAGGGTTAAGTCAAAATCGGTAATCTCAAATCCAGTAAGACGTGAATCTTGCTGAAAATGTCAGTTTAGCTACATTGTAGTTGTGATTATTGTTAAAAATAGTTAGCAATTAACAAATAATGTACGTCTGCCAATTTGTACTGGACATGGTCCTGTTTTTAAATAGCACAACTGCTTATTTACATCACTTAAAAGTTTTTCTACGGGAATCTTCGATATTATAGACATTTCTGGTATTAATATATGCAGTCACAGTCAATGTTGCACACTGAAAATATGTCACTTTTATTCCGGACGCGGTGCCGCCTTTACTTTTAAGACACGAACCGTTTTCTTTCGTAGGGGGTGGGGCTGCTATTTTAAAAAAAAAAATGAATTCCAAATTTTGTAGAAAAACATTTTTATTGAGACCTGCCAGGAAAAAAAATACTGATTTGACTTGTTCAGCATACTTTGCAATGTAATAAAATAAATACTCTTAATGCGTAGAAAAAAAAGATTGGTCAGATCGAGAAAAAAAAATCAAGGAGATAATCCAAGCCACCCCTCAACTTAAGATAATGATTAGTGCCTTACAGCGTAGGTGGCCATTTTCCACGCTAAAAAGTTTTCTACTGGAATTATGATGATGTGATAAAGGGGCAGGGAAATAAACTGAGAACATATAGACTTTTTAAATCCAGCTTAAATTTTGAAAAATACTTATTATGGGGAAATTATAATCAGAGGAGAATTTTAACTAAATTTCGTTTTAGTGCTCATGATCTGGAAATAGAAAGAGGTAGATATACTGGTTTAAAATTAAATGATAGAAAATGTAAATTGTGCAAAATGAAAATTGAAGATGAGTGTCATTTATTATTATTATGTCCAAAACTTGCCAGTAAACGAACAGAATTTTTAGAACTTATTTCATGTAAGTATAAAAATTTTCAAAGTCTAGATGCCAAAAAATTTATAAGCGAACAGGTTTATAAATTAATAGTAATTTTACAGAATGAAAAACAAGATATAATTACAAATAATTATGATCATTGAGAGCCTTGTCTCTATTTATTAGTATATTGGTCACTGTGTACTTTATATGTACCTTGTATGAACTTAATTTGTACTTTCTCCAATCATTGTAAATTCATTGTATCAAATTTTGTTAATTTAAACTGCCTGAAAGGGCGACTTGATTGTCAATAAAGCATTTGTATTGTATTGTATTGGATAACTGCTACCTTTGTATGCACTCAATACCATTTTCCGGATATTTAAACATTCACCGCCGACCTTCAAAAATAGCGAAGATTTTAACTTCTACGTAAACAAGACTACAAATATATTTTACCTGTTATTTTTGAATTGTCACATACATAAGACGACTTTAATTTCTAATTGCCACATACATAAAACGTCAAAGGTAATTTACCTGTGATTTTTGTGAAAGTGCGTTGAAGGAGTATCATTATCTTTTATGTCTTAAAACAAAATGACACAAAATGCATAGTTCAGAGTAGTGCAACGAATATTCATTTCCAAGATATGAATCAGTAGCAGTCAATATAACAACAGACTTGATATCAGTTTGTTGGACTGGGCTCCAACTAGTATAACCAAATATTATCTCCAAATAAAAATCAGAAACTAACTCAAGTGTATCGGGGCTTGCCCGGAGCAATAATGATACGACGAATCTAGTTCCAATCTTTACTGGTATAATACATGTATGGTAAAAACTGCAAATACAGAATATTTACACTTGTGAATAAACCGGAAATAATTAAAGTTCATATCTTTGTAAATACGATTAAAGTTCAAAGCCGCAATGAAAAGTATTAATTAAATAGTAATTAATTAAATTAAAGGTAATGTGTATAATTGGTATTATAACAATCATTAATAGTTCGTGTAAAAACACAATTCATATTCTCCAATATACACGGTTGTAATATTTCTATCGACACCGGCAAGAAAATAACATCATCAGTTCTAAAAATTGATTCAGCCTAGTCGAATTGTAAATACATTTAATCTCGGTTTAAACCGCAAATAAGGTTAAGTAATTGTTGTGTCAATTAAAAACACTATATGAGGCATCAAATTGTAGTAATGAAAAGTTCCTTACGACTGTTGGTGGCTAGTAATTAACCAAAGTTGGCAGCGGATTTCATGCCCTTTGTTCCGTGATGCTTTGTTTTTGAGAAGAGGAAGATGGCGGTTTTGAAGTAGAAATGTTCCAGATAATATCGCCCGGATGATAATAACGGATATAAATGTCCGATGAATACAAGGAAATTGAGTTGATAAACGTTGTTGTAAGAAATGACCGAAAAGTTCCATAAAATAAACGAATAGAAAATAAACTGCCAGGAACGGACAGTACACTCCCCGTCTGATGTCAATCCTTTGATATCACATTAAAGATATGAAAGTTAATATAAAACAGATAAATCCATAATGAATAAAATCCATCCATCGAACACAGGAATCCCAATCACAAACGGATGATAAGTTCCAGAAACATAAGTAAAGATGAAATGTCACAATTAATGAAACTGTTAATACGCAATAATCCATAACAAACATTCATAATCGAATAAATATATACAAGTCAATAAAAGATTGCATCAGAACGGATCCAATAATAAGGTTGCTCACGTGAGCACGGAAGTCTTCCGGGAGTCTTGTCGGACAAATCCAAGAGAAATGAGTGTCACAAAATAACGTAAGTGTCACTGAAGATAATAATCACACTTGTATTACTTAAGTGTCATTAGATTAAATCGATGAATGATGTTTAAAGTTTATAAAAAGTCTTCTTAGACGGAGGTCTTCCGGAAAAATATAAACGGAATGTCACAATATTTAAGTGAATGTCACTATAGTATGAATAATCCGGTGTCACTTGTATAACTTAAGTGTCACTAAAATGAGTAACCGGGTGTCACTAAATGTTACTCAACGTACAATCAACGGGGTTCTTTGGTTGACGGTCGGTACAGATCCAAGGAGGTCCATTCCATGGGGAATACCACACCCAACCATAACCATAACCATCACCACTACCATTACCATTCCATTGCCAGTTCCAATACCATTGCCGGTTCGACACCATACCATACCATTCCATTCCAATACCATTTCCCCTACCAATACCATCATCATTACCATTACATTGCCATGTACCAAACCATCCGCCCATACCAAATATCATATAGATAATTGACAGCTGAAACGTAATGATCATTAGTATGAGACAGACAAACGGCGTGTCGGAACACACACGACAATGACCCATATTTACGGGCATTCGGGTGAATACCATTTGCTTGTCTGGTAACCATGGTCGTAAGACGGAATTTGTTAGTGTTGACATCTGAGGCATGGAATGTGTCGTCAGGACTGTTTTCCGGGAAAAAAGCCCAGACTTTAATCTGTTGCATATGAAGTTGAAATACCATAACAACCAGGAATGTACCAAGTGTACCCACTTTGTTGAAGTGGGCCATTTAAACCATGTAACCCTGGGTCAAGACCCACAATGGTGTATCGATTTGGCAACAAACGTCCTTGTGAGTGCTGGTTGATTTGTGTACCAGACACACGTCCAAATAAGACAGCAATATCAGGGTTGAAAATAAAAACCCAAAATGCATACTGAAGCAGCTTGTCAAGTTTGAACAAGCACCAATCTTGGAAAATTGGGAGGCGGAGTTGACATCTCCTCGTTCTTGGTTACTGATGTCCGTACTGAAGGATCGGGGTGGTGTTCCCCTGACGTAGTGTGTACTACTGGCTCGTGCTGCCCTGGCGTAGTGAGAACTTTTGAGTCCATTACTATCATTTCTGATATGTGAGCCACTGGAGATTCGCGATTTACCAATTGTTGGTCTGGTGCTAACGGGAGTGGTGCTTCCCGATAACTATCATGACGTGTGTCAACTTCCTTTTCTTTGGTTTTGCTGCATGTATCTGCTACAGCCGTTTCGTCTTGGTGTAACAGGATGGGTTTCTTGTATTCTGGTTTCTGTACAGTTAGCAAGTGTTGCTTGTATAGTTCCAACGGGAGTGGTTCCTCCCGATTGCTATCGTAGAGTGGTCNNNTGTTTGGAGATGGGATCATCTTGCATGTTTGCACACGTAGGATCTCCGAGACAAGTCTCGCTAACCATCATCCATCCTAAGCTCAGTTGTTGTGCATAAGATGCTTTGAGTGTACCATGGGTCTGTTTTTCGAGGTAGTGAACTTCCGTTTTATCTCGGCCGATCAGTGGTGTGGTCTTGTATGATTCATAGATTGGCACAATCTGGTCTCTGTTTCTACATTCTAGTGTCCGATTTTTATCCCTGCATTTCGGGATGAAATTACATTCAGCCTGCGTTGATAACTTAAGTTGTGGTACGTCAGCCAATGTTGGCAACTTTAGAACTGTAACTTCGCTAATGGACTTATCTATCGTACCATAGGAATTTCTCCCCTCTGTTTTCTGTATACTGGAGTAAATTAACAAGGTATCAGTTTCTCGTTTGCTTGTTGTGTTGGAAACGTCCGGAAAGTTAGGTGACGCTGGTGGTGGACAGCTTTGATCATTGCTCACCGCAGAAGTCCCTACAACCATGTTCGGGTTGTACCCGTGAAAGATGTTGACAGGCATTGTCTTTGCATACGATCTTCCAGGGCCCTTGGCTTCGTCGATCTGTGTGCATGTTGAGCTGACTTGAGTGTCAGACTGTTGATTCTTTGGGT
>MJUU01033399.1:147451-172479 GCA_002080025.1 Modiolus philippinarum | reverse complement strand
TGTATGGAGAGGGGTCTCCAATCTGCATGTCGGCATAGCTAATTTGTGTGTTAGACTGTTGAGTCTTGGGGAGGCCCTGGGGTTCCCCATCGTTGTGTGGAGATTGTCCTCCGGTTTCCGTATGTGCAGAGCTGACATGTGTGGTAGACTGTCGAGTCTTTGGGAGGCCCTGGGGCTCCCCTCTGTTGTATGGAGAGGGTTCTCCGGATCTGTCAGTCTGCTTCTTATTAACATGTAGAGCTGACTCTGTTTGACTATCGTGTGATGATTGATCCCGTTGGTCAGGACTGGTCTCTTGTAAATCTACTTCCATGGGGATACGGGGTTCAAATAGAATGGATGGGGACGATTTAAAAGTAATCTATGCAAGTTTAAAAACTGATGACCCAGTTTCTTTACAAAACAAAGTTTTTGTCGATATAGTATTGTATTTTGGGCGCCAGAGTCACGAAAACCTTCGAGAAATGAAGATCAATGATTTTAATGGGTTAATCCTCAAGTTCCTTATATTTTACAGTAAAACCAAACNTTGCTTAGCTCAGTGCCATTGGATGTCTGCTGTGTTGTTCCTGGGAATTCGGGAGTGACTCGACTCATACTGAACTGTATTGATTCATAACCATGATCTTCTTGTTGATATGGTGAAACGGGAGAATACCCGAAGTAGCCATGTCGAATATTTGTATCCTGTTGTGGATCGTACCTAACGGTGGTAGTCTCCGAAGGAGTTTTTATTCCCATTTGCCGTTGCTCAGTTGTTGAACCTTGGGTTGCCATCTGTATGGTGGTTGTAACGAGAATACTTCCGGTGGTGGTTTCATGATTTTTGCCAGTCTCAGTATGTTCAGGAAAAGGTTGTAAATGAGTATTTACAAAGTATTGTTTGTTCCTGAGGATCTTCGGTTTGTACGGGAAGGTCATGTGATCTCCCGTTCTTGCCATTGTCTTGTATACGTGTATGAGCCTCTGGGTCTAGTTTTTCAGCTTCTGTGTAGACTTGTAATGTTGTCATTTCAGCTAATTTCGTCTTGTGTTCGGCTATTTGTAGGGCTTTTTCGGCTTCCTGCTGGGCTCTTTTTGCGTCTCGCCGAGCTTTCCTGTCAACCCATTGTTGGGCTTCCTGTTCCTTGATTTGTGTTATCAGGACAGCTTCCCGCTGAACAATAGCAAATTTCTGCTCTGCAGCCTTGGCTCTTGCTATTGCCTCCATTAGAGCTTGTTCATCTGTGTTGCATTGCTGCAACATAAGGAGCCTTTTCTGTTCGAGGGAAAGTTCTCAATTTGCAACTTCGGCTTTTGATCGGTCGTTTCTTGCGAAATCAGATAGTGTTGGTTTCCGAGCGCTAGTCTTGCTTCTAGTGCTCCTGATTTGGCGTGATTCACGCAATTCTGCTAAAGCGAATTCATACATTCGGTGTCGAGTGTCTGCAAGATCCGGTGTTCCCAGGTGTACGGGACACTCGTCGTTCTTCCTGGTGTAGTTGGTGTATGCTCGATAAAGGTCTAGTTCCAGTTCTAGTGATGAAATAAGCTGGACAGGCGGGTTTTCAGTCTTAATATATATTTCGTGGCATATTGACCAGAGATGTTCTATGTCTTCAATCAATTTGTCCGTGGTCTTGACATATGTCTGTTCCTCCGTTTTCGCTTGTTTCTCATCTCCGAAAACGGGGATGTCCCCAGTGTCGTTTTTACCGGTAGACATTCTTGCTCTTATTTCTGTTTGAAGTAGTTGTACTTCGCCAAAAAATGGTGTCTGTGTAGACATGTTTGAAGTGGGATACTTTGCCAAAAGTTGTCTGTGTAGACAGGTTGTCCGTGTAGACGGGTCCGTGCTACCCAAATTCTGGGAATTACAGTTGCTCTTAATCAGTCTTTTTACTCTGTTGGACTGGGCTCCAACTAGTATAACCAAATATTATCCCCAAATAAAAATCAGAAACTAACTCAAGTGTATCGGGGCTTGCCCGGAGCAATAATGATACGACGAATCTAGCTCCAATCTTTACTGGTATAATACATGTATGGTAAAAACTGCAAATACAGAATATTTACACTTGTGAATAAACAGGAAATAATTAAAGTTCATATCTTTGTAAATACGATTAAAGTTCAAAGCCGCAATGAACAGTATTAATTAAATAGTAATTAATTAAATTAAAGTTTATGTGTATAATTGGTATTATAACAATCATTAATAGTTCGTGTAAAAACACAATTCATATTCTCCAATAAAACACGGTTGTAATATTTCTATCGACACCGGTAAGAAAATAACATCATCAGTTCCAAAAATAGATTAAGCCTAGTCGAATTGTAAATACATTTAATCTCGGTTTAAACCGCAAATAAGGTTAAGTAATTGTTATGTCAATTAAACACAATATATGAGGCATCAAATTGTAGTAATGAAAAGTTCCTTACGACTGTTGGTGGCTAGTAATTAACCAAAGTTGGCAGCGGATTTCATGCCCTCCGTTCCGTGATGCTTTGTTTTTGAGAAGAGGAAGATGGCGGTTCTGAAGTAGAAATGTTCCAGATAATATCCCCCAGATGATAATAACGGATATAAATGTCCGATGAATACAATGAAATTGAGTTGATAAACGTTGTTGTAATAAATGACGGAAAAGTTCCATAAAATAAACGAATAGAAAATAAACTGCCAGGAACGGGCAGTACAATCAGTCTGATTATTGTGTAAATGAAGAGATGCAATATAAAGATTGATTGATGGATTGAATATTGTATAACTCTATAATTCTTCCGCCGTGCGCGGTCCCGGCTGAAGAATAGGCCCGCAGCATCCTCTGAGCTTGGAGTATGAGCCATCCTAACAGAGGACCCCGAGGGAACCCCGGGATATAGAAATAGGACCCAGTATCTCCGGCTTGCGGGGTGTGACCCCTCCTAAACGGAGGCTGACCCCGAGGGTCCCGGGATATAGAAATAGGACCCATTCCGTGGTTGTGCGGGATTAATAAATACACAACCCATCTTTCGGATGGGATGTAAACTCAGGTCCACGTGTTGGAAGAAATGCCACGCTTCCTGCACGTTAAAGAACCCTTGTAGCAAGCTCCTTTTGGGGTGGTCCGTAGGTGATCGGCTACAAGGCTAAATTCCCCGCCCTTGACGATTTCACCCTACTTTTCCAGTGGCAGTCAGAATTCCCCGTCCCGTAGCCATTTCCATACCCCAAAGTGATTATTTATCAACAAACTTGTTCTCGTCTTGATATAGCTGAAATATTGCTGAGTAGACGTTAAACAATATTCAATCAATCAATCTATAATTCTTTCCTGTTGTTATGATTACTGATGTAGTCAGTTTGGTCTTCGTAACATCATTGTAGTTGTTTTCATTGATTGACTTCCCCTCCAGTCATACCAGTCAAGTCCAGACCAATCTGTCTTATTTCCAGTATACTGGGCATTCATTGATTACTTGATTACTCTTTTATTTAGGGGCCAACTCCGACCTACCGTTGGATGTGGGGTTTCCTCACCGTTCATTGAAGATCTTATGGTGGCTTTGAGTTGTTATTGCTCCCCTTAGGGTCGTTGTCTCTTTGACACATTCCCCGTTTCCCTTCTTTTTCTTATTCAAGTTAGTGTAGTGTGTAACCTTAAAAACAATATCACTGGGTTCGTTCCAGTTTAAACTAAGGATCTGTCAATCAAGTTTGTTCTAAAATATAATATAAAATATAATTGAAACAATGACAAAACTATAACTAAAGCAATGTCAAAACCAATCAACTAAGTTATATACATGGGCTCCTTGCAAATTAATTAAAGTCACTCAAACTAGCACAACAAATCATCAATCTAAACTACAAACTACATGAAACACCTATTTAAATATATACACAAAACCCGCCTTTGAACACTTATGAAAACTATAAACCAACCTCAAAAACCTGTCTCAACCACAAAAAAACACAAATATGGTTCTGAACCAAATGAGAGTCGTAAGTTGTAACCACTGGTTTCAACACCGGACCCTGCAAAAGGCTATCCTTACTACCACTAAACAATCACAAGCCTATGTGGGTCATAAGTTGTCGCCAGAGGGACAACACCAAACCCAGCAAACGGCTGTATGGTTTGACACCTTGTCTTGCCTTGCTCTACAACAAGCGTGGTTCCTCCACAGAATTTCTTCAACGACCAGAACAATTTCACCGAAGTGACGCGGCCCTTAAGTACTCAGGACGCGGACGCAACGGAGAGCACCCCGGAATGAACCAATCAGAATCGATGAGAATCTCCCTTTTCAATTTACATCTATATGACCCCTTATACATTGAAATATTCCGGCTTGAATGAGCATCTGCATAAGATATAAATAACAAATAAAGATTGTATCAGTCACGATTTACTTGAAACATTTAGCTGTTGATAAATTTAACTTCGGTATTTTGATATTTACAATGATATCCAGTTTGGTTTCCATGATAAACAATCCAGGTAAGTTTTGGTGGTTGCAGTAAAGTGTTGATTTAATTATACAAGTGAAGTGATGATTTACTGATTTCGCTACATTAGAAAGTCCAGACCAATTTGTCCTATTTCCAATATCTTTCGGATGGGATGTAAACTCAGGTCCACGTGTTGGAAGAAATGCCACGCTTCCTGCACGTTAAAGAACCCTTGTAGCAAGCTCTTTTTGGGGTGGTCCGTAGGTGATCGGCTACAAGGCTAAATTCCCCGCCCTTGACGATTTCACCCTACTTTTCCAGTGGCAGTCAGAATTTCTCGTCCCATGGCCATTTCCATACCCCAAAGTGATTATTTATCAACAAACTTGTTCTCGTCTTGATATAGCTGAAATATTGCTGATTAGACGTTAAACAATATTCAATCAATCAATCAATCCAATATACTGGCCATTCAAGTTAGAATAAGCACAGTTACTATACCACCACGCTCCTTTCGACACCACTGCACAGTTTCACGACTGCGGGAATCATTGTCTTCATCCTCTGTTGAAAATGGCCCGCAGCATCCTCTGAGCTTGGAGTATGAGCCATCCTAACAGAGGACCCCGAGGGAACCCCGGGATATAGAAATAGGACCCAGTATCTCCGGCTTGCGGGGTGTGACCCCTCCTAAACGGAGGCTGACCCCGAGGGTCCCGGGATATAGAAATAGGACCCATTCCGTGGTTGTGCGGGATTAATAAATACACAACCCATCTTTCGGATGGGATGTAAACTCAGGTCCACGTGTTGGAAGAAATGCCACGCTTCCTGCACGTTAAAGAACACTTGTAGCAAGCTCCTTTTGGGGTGGTCCGTAGGTGATCGGCTACAAGGCTAAATTCCCCGCCCTTGACGATTTCACCCTACTTTTCCAGTGGCAGTCAGAATTTCCCGTCCCATGGCCATTTCCATACCCCAAAGTGATTATTTATCAACAAACTTGTTCTCGTCTTGATATAGCTGAAATATTGCTGATTAGACGTTAAACAATATTCAATCAATCAATCTGTTGAAAATGGACGACAGGTACTGTACTCACCTATTGTATTGTATATAAACAGATAGATATTTCAATTCATATTTAATCAATAAAATGTTATTGATGTAATCTAATGTTTATAATTGTTACAGTTATTAAGACAAACCACTCTAAAAATGGCACATGACTAGAAGATAACAAGTACCTTAACTAAGTAATTATCTCTGTAGTTATTGTAGATAACTTTCCCGCAATTTTCTTCTCCTCAAATGCTGGTCGATCTTTCTTTCTCTTAACTCCTGGATTGCGAAGGTTCTACAAAGAGACAATAAAGAAATAATTAATGTTGGTATATTCAACAATAGAGCATGTTCAGTAATTTAGTATGTCAAAATCATCAAGGGAAAGGGTGACTTTTAACAGACATTTTCCTGTGATTCTATGGCAAATTATATAGGCACCCAGTATTTTTTTGTAGTTTGCAAAAGAAGTATTTACAGATTTGTTCCTGAGTTCACATATTCCCATAGCTACATTTACAGCTTTACCTGTATTAGAAAATGGGTAGGCTTGGTCAATGTTGCGGATTATTTGTTTCTAACAATAAGTCTTCTAATGGAACTTCTTTAACAACAGTATGAGTGGTTTTATCTGTTGGAAATGGTGACCATATTGGTTATAACAAATTTTATATTAGTGAAGTATATCCAAATGTTATAGCCTACACAACTTCAAGTGAAGCAATGCAGGTGGATTTTGTGAATATGATGTAAATGTTGCTTTGCAAGATAAAAGTCCATCTGCGTAATTCTTTCTCATATCTAGAACCACAGATTTATGATTGATTGATTGAATAACGTCTACTCAGCAATATTTCAGCTATATCAAGACGAGAACAAGTTTGTTGATAAATAATCACTTTGGGGTATGGAAATGGCCATGGGACGGGAAATTCTGACTGCCACTGGAAAAGTAGGGTGAAATCGTCAAGGGCGGGGAATTTAGCCTTGTAGCCGATCACCTACGGACCATCCCAAAAAGAGCTTTCTACAAGGGTTCTTTAACGTGCAGGAAGCGTGGCATTTCTTCCAACACGTGGACCTGAGTTTACATCCCATCCGAAAGATGGGTTGTGTATTTATTAATCCCGCACAACCACGGAATGGGTCCTATTTCTATATGCCGGGACCCTCGGGGTCAGCCTCCGTTTAGGAGGGGTCACACCCCGCAAGCCGGAAATACTGGGTCCTATTTCTATATCCCGGGGTTCCCTCGGGGTCCTCTGTTAGGATGGCTCATACTCCAAGCTCAGAGGATGCTGCGGGCCTATTCTTCAGCCGGGACCGCGCACGGCGGCAGATTTATGAAATGAATGCACCAACTTTTCTTGTATGAGATATGTATTTTTGTATTTCTTTGCGACAGGCTTTAGTAAAGTCTACCCCACGTTCTCCAATGATCCGTTCCATATCTTCCATCAATTTTCTCTCCGATCCTTATTTCCACAGTACCTCTGAAGTCCTCCATCGCGAAAAATTGTGAAGATATTGAGTGTAAGTTACCTTCACTATCGATAACAATCCTGTTTCCATCAAAGATACGATATAGATGAAATACTGCTGAAGTTGGCGTAAAAATCAATCAATCGATCAAAGGTACTGCCTCCACCTTGCTGGGTGGTATGCATCATTGAATTAATTATAGTGGTAAAATACTAGACTATTAAAATAATGTATAAAATTATTCGGTATATTATTAAATAATCCAGAGTCCTAAATAAGGTTTAAAGGAACTAGTGGCTGGAAGTACAAAGTTTGTCATATTTTTAACTGCAGATTCATTGGGCTATGAAATATTGACCGATGACGTGTATAATGAAAGATTTCACTAGTAAACCTTTTTGGCTAGTGCAATCGGTTTTTGCCTAATTTTACAGGAAACGTCAAATTTTTAGCCAATTCTCGCTAATTTAGACGTATACAGTTATTTTAGCCAATTCCCGTTATATTATCCATGTCCCTATTAAGTTAGACGTGTCACTTTCAAATTGGCCGTGTCCATGCTAAATTAGACCTGACTCAGTTAAACAGAACTCGCCACTAATATTGAATTGTCACGTGGATACAATGTAGAGAAGTCGTATATTAATTATTTACCGGGGAACTAATCTTTATTTCATTTTTTTCCCGGCACCTGAATAGGTTTTCAGGGGCTTTGGCTACAGAGCTGCCGGGCGCGTCCCCAGGTGGTGGATAGGGGAATGCCCTGTCTTTGCGGGGTAGTCAGGTCATAATACGGAAAGCCTGACCGCGAACCATTGTAGCCAAACTGTGTGGAGAAACGCCACGCTCCATGCAGTATAAAGACCCCTTCTATATTTCTCTAAAGAGAGCAGACGCACTGGGTGTCGTATAGAAGGCTAAATTTCCTGCCCCTACCCATTTCTCCCCTTTTCCAGTGGCAATCAAAAGTCGTTGCCCCGGTTGTCCCTTCCACCTTTATTTCTTTCTTCGTTTACTTACAATTTGTTTTGAATTGATTAACTTGTTCTCGTCCTGATATAGCTGAAATATTGCTCATTGGACGTTAAACTCTAACTAATCAATCAATATTTCATTTTTGGAAATATTTTTTTGCTAACAACAGTCGCCGATATTTGTATAAAAATCTGGAATACACACCTAGTCTGGTCCGAGAATTCTTCCGTTTCGTGGGCATAATAATAGAAATATTCTATGAAAGCAACGAGAACGTATTAGTTTCATTCATTGTCAAAACTGGCTTTAATTCGCATCTGTTCGTTTGTGTATTCCAATGCTGTTCAGGGGAGATAAAAAAATACCTGTGTATTTGCGGCAAAATTTAACCCAGTACACAGACCCGCTTATAACGGCAATTGTGTTCATTGTCACAAACTATATGGTTTATATGGCAATAATATTTGAATTTGAATTTATATCCATTCGATAACAACACATTAATATATGTTTCGTTTATTTTACAGATTTTCTACAGGTAAAAAAAAGAAACTTTTTGTTTAAAAAATGTTACACATTATTCATATATTACTTCTGTTTGCATGTCATTGTGTATTTTATTATTATGGAGGTGGAGGAAAAGCGTTACTGTTTGTATTTATTTTTTCAGGGACTTTATCTTATGTGTCTAAGTTTGTTTATTCATATTTGTTTGTTTGTTTTGTTGTTTGTTTTGTTTTTTTTGTCCTTTGTTTTTTGTGTTGTTTTTTTCTGAAAGATTGAAAGTATTCATGTCGAAAATGTGTCATATCAGATATATTGATAGAAAAACAGTATAACACTTGAAATAATTTAACGAAAAAATACCATTATCATTACTTTCATCTGGGACTTGTCTAATTAACAGTTATATTATTCCCAGCATGGTTATATGTGTTGCCTGAGGGAAGAAACACCCCGTGTGTGTTAATTACAACTTTAAAGATTTTCTATTATTGATTTCTTTTAGGATATACTGTTTATTTGAAAAAATACACTTTACTGACACACATGACAATTATCAAATGTACTGAAAAATTACAAAAATGAAAATGTGCAAATTTTTGAATATTAAATGTATTTATGTATCATGTATAATCAAAGGATTGATGGAATGTTGAAAAAAATGTTTTAGACAAATAGAAATTCTAAATTGTTTTGAAAAATATCATGGTTTTACTTCAAAACCATTATGGGATGTTGTCTCCTTGACATTTACCCCATCCATACTTTTTCATATTCATTAAAGACATTCGACCTCTTAATCTTCATTATATGTTTACTGTCTACATTTAAAAAAATATTTTAATCTTGTCCAAAAAAAATTAAAAGCTTGGAGTATGAGTCTTCCTAACAGAGGACCCCGAGGGAACCCCGGGATATAGAAATAGGACCTAGGATCTCCGGCTACAAGGCTAAATTCTCCACCCTTTTCGATTTCAACCTACTTTTCCAGTGGCAGTCAGAGTTTTCCGTCCCATGGCCCTTTCCATACCCCAAAGTGATTATTTATTAAAAAACTTGTTCTCGTCTTGATATAGCTGAAATATTGCTGAGTAGACGTTAAACAATATTCAATCAATCAATCAATCATGAGTGGTTTTTATACCCCGCCACACGAAGTGGCGAGGTATTATGTGATACCCTCATTCGTGTGTCCGTCCGTCCGACCGTCCCCCGAAGGTTTCCGACTGATAACTTGTGAACGAAATAAGATAATATCTTCAAACTTGATAAGTGACTTGTTTACCACAAAACACAGGCCAAGTTCGATTTGGGATTCAGAGGTCCAAGGGGTTCTGGAGTTATGCCCCTTTAAACTTTGAAATTTTACAAATTTTAGTGTTTCCGACTGATGACTTGTGAATGAAATAATATTTTGTCTTCAAACTTGGTATGTAACTTGTTAATAGCAAAACACAGCCCAAGTTCGAATTTTGGTTCCGAGGTCTAAGGGGTTCTGGAGTTATGCCCCTTGAAACTTTGAAATTTTGCGAATTTTTGGGTTTCCGACTCATAACTTGTGAATGAAATAATATATTGCCTTCAAACTTGGTATGTAACTCATGTACCGCAAAACACAGACCAAGTTCGATTTTTTGGTTCAGAGGTCTAAGGGGTTCTGGAGTTATACCCCTTGAACTTTGAAATTTTGCAAATTATAGGGTTTCCGACTGATAACTTGTGAATGAAATGACATACTGTCTTCTAATTTGGTATGTAAGTTGTTTGCCATAAAACACAGGCCAAGTACAATTTTGGGTTCAGAGGTGGCGGGGTATCACGTAATGCATCATTAAAATATCACCTTTTTCTGTTTTAGAATACACTTACAGTTTAATCTGTAAATTTAATAGTCAAAGTTACCTTGCAGAATACTTGGGATACAGTTGTATTGTACTTGGGGATAAGGCGAGGTTAATGGTTTTAAACTCTACATACATGTACTTCAAATGACAACATGACGAGAATAATCATTGTATTGTCGACATTAAAAAGGATTAAAATTGGGCTCATTGGCGGATCCAAAAGGGGTGTGTGTCCGGGTTTGGACCCCCTATCTGAAAAAAAGCAGAATATAGGCAAAACTCGATAAAAACGGGCAAAAATTGGATGATGGGAACCCCCTTTTTGAAGTACGGAATCGTTGGTGGGGCAACAAATTACTGGAAGTTTTTTTTCTTGTGAATATTAATATCTCCTTTGCTTTGTATCAGGGTAAACTAATATATATATAGGGGAACTCGTGTTAGCATAAATTCCGTCCTAGGGCATACCTTCCAGCGATTGTGTTGAAGATACACTAGTGTACTTTATTTATGTTTGCGAGTTAGTAAATAAATGTACTTATTTCCGTAACATAGGGGTATTTTGAGTGTGGCTAAATATCCAAGGGTAGTTCGTGTATTCAAGAAAGAATGTTTGTAGCGGAATAGAAACACTGTTACACTTGCCATTTAGGTTTGAAAATGGATAGTAATATATTATTGATGAATGTTGATGAAGCTGATATAAGAGAAAATGTGATGCCAAAACATATCTTTTACTATCTGTGGATGTCGGATGTCAATATTATACAGCCGAGATACGAGCACAAAGGTTTTAGTCACAAAAGCTGATATTTATTCGAAGCTGCAGTTGATTGTTCTGAAATACAGCTAAACTTCGCAATTATTTTCAGAGCTGAGACACGAGCACAAAAGTTTAGGTCACAAAAGCTGATATTTATTTGAAGCAGCAGTTGATTGTTCTGAAATACAGCTAAACTTCGCAATTATTCTCTGTGGAATGCATATATACATCTTAATTAGTTTGCGTTTGTTTAATACATATTAAGCTAATTAAACTTGACAGATAGATTTTCATCCAACTTTGTGAAAAAATACGGGGCTGGTGGGTGGTTTTGTACATAATTTTTAATATATTTTTCTTATAGATCCTGTCAGTTGTTAATTTCAGACAAGGTTTGCAAGTCATTTAGTGTTCTATTCTATTCACTCTTCTATAACTGCCAAGAGTTTATCTACACATCAAGCATTAAAATCAACAGATTAAGAATTAAAATATATTAAATATTGTGATAATAATAGTATCCTGACTGAACACAGCAATCTTACGCTGCATTGAGAGAAAGAGAAATTAAAGTGTATACTTTTAACTGCACTGTTTACTTCTGAAACTTGTCCGTATTCTTGTAAACCGAGTTGCCCCTCTAAAATATGATAATGAAGAGTAACTAGTTGCTTCGGAAACCTTCAACTCCTCTGTATATAATATGTAAACACGGAATTTAGTATAAATCTAGCTTCTGTGGATGACCATTTCAACAACTTATGTATCTTCAGTGCAGAATAAATCAAAACAATTCGAGGACAAAAACCTGAAGGATGTATGTATAAAACCTGATAGAGAACAAAGAACCAGTATTTTCTTAATGAAAGACAAAATCAGCTAAGGCTAGAACCAGGCATTAAGCAGATATATTAGTTTTATTTAAACAAGTAATGAACATGCAGTTGATTCTATAATGTTTTATCTTACCAATAGACTTCCTTCAACTTTTTAGACATTAAGCTATACATGTAAATCATGCATATGAGACCAGTTTTAGAAGAAAATGCAAAATATCCCTGGTTCGTTGATATTCCATTTAAATGTGAATCCGTAAACGTATTTTACTGTCGTTTGTCTTACGGATTTTCCTTACTGGTCTCTCCCTCTAATTGTGCCGGACTTTCGTTGGAACTTTTATTTACTTGAAAATATGGACAAGTAGTACATCGGGTAAACCGCTCTTTGAGTTGTTCTTGCATATAAGGTTGCATTATCCGTTTGTACATTTCTCCCAGCAATGAATTATTCCATAGTAACCAGGACACTCAGGTAACGTTTGAGTACGTTTAAGTAAACAGAAGATGAGACTGTCCAGCATCTCCATGAAGTCGGCAATGTGTCGACCACCACATATGGTTTCCCATTAGAGTACGATTGCGGATAAGTTGGACAAGAATAACACTTTGACATAAATATTTCTATTGCTGTATCCAAAAATACTTAAATTTCACACAGCATTGTACTTAGGCAACTTATTTGTTTATATGTTTATCATAGTGTTTGCAACTTCTTCAGGGTCATGATTTTGGTTTGGCGTGTGGTTGTAAGGAAAAATTCATTTTTAAACATTCTGGAAGACAAGTTGGTAAAGAAATACGAACTGCCTTCTTAAATTTCTGCTTTCATTTTTTCATACACATAGTTATTTTACTGGATGTGTCTGCGACTAAACAATTTTTTTATTTCTTTTTTATACGACCGCAAAAATTTTTGGGGTCGTATAATGGTATGGTCGTCGTCGTCGGTGTTGTCGTCGTTGTCTGTAGACGCTCTTGTTTTTGGTCAATAACTTTAGTTCCAGTAAATCAATCCTTATGAAATTTTACACAATGTTCCTTGGCACAAAAGAAAGGTTTGGCATAGTTGTGTTAATTGTTGCCCCCCCCCCCCCCCCCCCCNCCCCCCCGTTTTTAAAACAGGGACCAACAAGGGCTAAATTTGATGTTTTCACATATTTGACTGTAGAATTTTTATTATTTATCGTATTTTGAGTGTTCTCCTGAGGAAATTTCCAATCAGTAGTATGTCAACTGATTACACGTCCCATGTACCGTCGTCCATGAGATAAATGGGGCCCAAAAAGCTCCGCATCACAAAAATTATATTTTTATTTTTTAGTCCGATTTTGATGCATTCTTTTTCAATAGACTCCTTATGAAAAATAATCATGGCGCTGAACTATTAGACTTTTGATAACTTGTTTCCTTTCGGAGCTATGAGGGGCCAAACGGGGCTAAAATTGCAAATGTGCAGATTACGTAAAATTTTTATTTTCATCGGATTATGATGGGATTTTTTTCTTTACATTCGTTTTGTCATAAGCTTTCAGTAATATGTCAACAGATTTTTGGTATCTCTTACCGTTTCCTAGCTGTAAGGGGTCAAAGTGGTCAAAATACCATTTTCACAATTGTGTAAAATATTTATTTCTCATAGAATTTGGATGGGATTTCGTCTTCATATATTCCTCTTGTTGTAAGCTTTCAGTTGTTTGTTTACAGATTTTTAGTAGCTCTTAAGGTTTCCGAACTTCAAGGGGTCAAAGGGACCAAAATGACAAATTCTTCGGATTTCGATGTTATTATTTCTTTGGATTCCTCTTGATATAAGCTGTCAGTAGTATGTCAACAGATTAGCATATCTCTTACAGTTTCTGAGCTTTCAGTGATCAAAAGTTCTAATTTCTATGTTCCCTACTTTGTATCCAGCTATCTCCTTAATGTGTCCATCTAGTTACTGTGTCGACATTCAATTTCTTTAACACTTGCAAATTTCAGTGGTCGATATGCTGCGCTCTGCGTAGCTCTTTATTTTATTTTTCACACACACACACACACACACGCATATATGAAAAAGAAAGGAAAGGAAGTGGGGTAAATGTCAAGGAGGCAACATCCCATATCCAGGTTAAAACGACAAAAAACAAAACATCTAGGGGTCACCATATGGTCTTCAACACAGTGAGGAACCTCACACCATATAGTAAGCCATACAGGAACCTCACACCATATAGTAAATATATATATATATATATATATTTGTTTACTGTCAAATATTAACTTCATAAATTTCTATTGTGCTGCCCATTGCTTTTGATTTATTGGAATACTGAAAAAAATATAATAAAGATAAATGAATAGCTAACAAATAGACTAGTATTATTTAAAGTGAAAGAAGTACTTTCGGCATGACTAAAATGTGTTAAGCCCAAAAATATATATCTGTTGCGGGTTTCATTCGAAAAACATAGGGTATGTAGGTCGGCATTTTCATTTTATTTTTTCGGCAGTCAATCGCTCGTTTTTACAGAATGTATCACAAATGAAATAACATGACTTTTGGAAACAGTTTATGAAAAAAATAGCAACACTAGTTGAAAATCAATGATTTCTCGAAAGGCTATTTTAGACAATTTAAAGGCTATTTAGGTATGGATTTAGCGGTCCCGGCTAATGAATAGGGACGCAGCATCCTCTGAGCTTGGAGTATGAGTCTTCCTAACACAGTACCCCGAGGGAACCCCGGGAAATAGAAATAGGACCTAGTATCTCCGGCTTGCGGGGTGTGACCCCTCCTAAATGGGGCTGACCCCGAGGGCCCGGGATATAGAAATAGGACCCATTCCGTGATTGTGTGGGATAAATAAATACACAACCCATCTTTCGGATGGGATGTAAACTCAGGTCCACGTGTTGGAAGAAATGCCAAGCTTCCTGCACGTTAAAGAACCCTTGTAGTAAGCTCTTTTTGGGGTGATCCGTAGGTGATCGGCTACAATGCTAGATTCCCCGCCCTTTTCGATTTCACCCTACTTTTCCAGTGGCAGTCAGAATTTCCCGTCCCATGGCCCTTTCCATACCCCAAAGTGGTTAATTATTAACAAACTTGTTCTCGTCTTGATATAGCTGAAATATTGCTGAGTAGACGTTAAACAATATTCAATCAATCAACCAATCAGATCGCTCTGAATTGGCAAATTGAGTGCTATCATCAAATTATGCATGTAACTGAGATACACGCTTACTAGATAATCAGAATGTCAACGGATTTCACGTTCCATGTACCGTCCATGAGATAAATGGGGCCCATTATTCAGCACAATGACTATGATATGTCCCTAGGAGACCCGAACATCAACCCATGAATGAGCATGGGTAACCCCCAGATTTCTTCAGATCATTCCTACCCACATGAGCTGTGAAGACGTGCTGACGTGTTAAGCCACTGAAGTCATCCGACTATCACTGTAGTGCAGTTAAAGTGTAATATAGGTAGGTTGACATGGGTGACCCATTCCTTTTTACACGGTATTCACCATAATTGGCGTCGTCAACAAAAATAGGCCATAGTAAATAGCTAAAATCACCATGGATGGGACCTTATCTTGTAGTAGACAGTAAACCACCATTATTTAAAATAAGAGATAAGAAGGGTGATACGGTAATTCATCATGATAGATTGAAAAGATACAATGATAGAGACATACCACTATGGTTACGAAATCAATTGTTTAACCGAGTCAATATCAGATGAACAAGAAAACATTTACTGGGATCAAGATACTACAATCCCATATGGAAATGTATCTATAAATCTTGATATTGTAGATATTGATGGTATGAACCAGCTTGACAAACGTAATAGTAATCAAGATACTAATCTTAGTAGTGTTGCAGATAGTGATAGCAGTAATCAGAGAACTGAGGTTACTAACTCTACTGATTCTTATCTAAATAGGGAACATGTAGTTGATGATGAAGTTAAGACGACGAGAAAAGGAAGAAGAATAAATCCTCCTTCTCATTTACAGGATTATGTGCAGGATTAATACAGATGTTAATCATATATTATAAATGTTTTTATTCTTTTATTATGACGTTTGATGTTAATACACCTCGATCACTATTAGAAGTAATAGAAGATACTAATTTTAATTCATTTATTATTGCTGAAAAGATAGAATGTCACAAGAAGAGGAATGTTTGTCTGTATATGCATCTCTCACGAATACGAAATATGGACTCAATCGTTTTCTATGTGACAAAAATGTTGACATTATTAAAGACACCGCGTTTACAAAATGTTCAAAGCTGTCACAGTTCATTTAAAGCGAGAAGGAAAAGTTGGGATAGCCCACAATGGATGGGGACGATTTAAAAGTAATCTATGCAAGTTTAAAAACTGATGACCCAGTTTCTTTACAAAACAAAGTTTTTGTCGATATAGTATTGTATTTTGGGCGCCAGAGTCACGAAAACCTTCGAGAAATGAAGATCAATGATTTTAATGGGTTAATCCTCAAGTTCCTTATATTTTACAGTTTTTTTAATTTCTTTAAAGCCAAATGGTTTTATGACTTTTTTTTTAATCCACGCCGCAACGCGACGCGGGGATATGGGAATACAGGGCTTCCGTCCGTCTTGTAAGTGCTCTAGCAAGTTTATTTTCATTGCATTTGCATAATATTTACACAGTAACTTTACTTCTAGAATGACTCAAGCGAGTTCAAAGATGAGTTCAAAGAGGAGTCCTATTCGAGTATTTTTGTAGTAATTATTCCCGTTTTTAACTTTAAAAATTGACAAAATATACTTAAGCATTCTCATCAATATTTATACAGTAGCGTTAATTCTAAGATGACTCAAGCGAGTTCAAAGATAAGTCCAATTTGAGTATTTTTGTAGGAGTTTTTTTTTTTTTGGAAATTGACAAAATATACTTGTAAGTATTCTCATTGGATTTGGATAACATTTATACAGTAGCTTTAGTTCAATAATAACTCAAACGGGTTCGAAGTTGAGTCCTGGTAAATTTTTTTGTAGGAGCTGTGGCCCTTCTTAACTTGTGAATATATACCACAAATATGTGGGGTTTCAAATTACTGGAGTGGGGGGGTATATGGCTAAGCGTAGCCCCTGTTTAAATTGATCATGATTCTACAATTTCATAACAGTTGACGTCACGATAAGCTGATTCTGCTGAGGTTGGCGTAAAACAATTAATACATCAATCATCTGTAACATTTTCATCGTCGCTGTCGTCAGTCAGATGAGTTCTTAAGATTTGTCCTATAAATTAAGTATACAATTCAATCTATAATAGTGTGTTCAACATTTTTTGTGACGGACGCACTAAGCTCCGTAATATAGAAGGAACATACGCACATGGGTCCCCAAACCCGACGGTACCAGCCCTTAATCAATATATCATCATATTCAATCCATAACTTATAACCCTTTCTATAAGTGTGCCTGCTTTGAATTTTACTAATACGTAGATGATCATCCTGCTTTTTAACAAGCATCTTACGTCTATTTAACAGCAAAATAAATAATCTACTCCTTATGGATGGAGGACACATGAACAGTGATGGGTGAAACATGGTCATGCATGTAACTGACAGAAGTTGTAGTGACGGTTGTAGTTACTTGTAGCGTGTTGATTTGGTAGTATAAAATAAGATAAATGTTCTGTTGATTAGAATGCGTCATGTTATACAAAACATATATATCCAAACAATTACAATCAGTATGGTATGAAACGTTCTTTTAAAAAAAGTATGTCCAATTAGAATTTTAAATCTTCATCACAGTATGATCGTTTTTATTACGTTTCTAATCTTGGCATATCTATCTTTCTAAGTATCTAATGATCCGTTTTTGTCCAGCCCTATATATGCAACAGGTATTATACGAAATAGAACTGCGTAGTTGACGGATTTAGACGGATTTATCTACTGCAAGCTCAACGGATTCGTGCGTAATGTCAATTAATTAAATAAAACTACAACTCCCCCACCTAAGTTTCTATGGTATTCCAATATTCCATTTACGACACTAAGATTCAACAAACAAATACGTAATATAAAAGTCTATTTATTGAAAGTTACATTAAGGTGTCCATCATAGATCAAATAACGTGTGCGTACAGTCTATAAGTTATAACACATATCTAAATCTTTTGATCTGAAGTTAAAAAGTTACGTATGTGGTCTTGTGTATTAAATATTACATCATGAATATTCAGCGTACTTTTATCCTCCTTTTCTGAAAAAAAAAACAGTAGATTGTTTCTTTCATAACTTTGACTGTTCCGTTTAGATGTTTTTGTTCAGTTTTCTTTATTGTTAATGTCACAGTAATTATATCCTCTTGAACAAATAAGTTAGCTTTTAGATGAAAATACTCATCTTCCGTTATATCCATGAAATAAATATTGTCAAATTGGCTTTTTATTTTCTTCACGTTTATTGACTTGTTCGGTTATTTTCTCTTCTGTATTATTAAAATACTGCTCTTCCCATTCAATTACGTCTTCCGAAATGTAAGAATAATTGTTTAAAAACGCTTATGGTCTTTTCGAGTTTTATCACTTTGTGGTTTTTCCTCATATGTCTTCTAAGATCACTACTTCTTTTAAACTTTGTTTGGCATTGAAACATCAGTAGTTGTACGAATTATCTCCATGAACTTCCACTTCCTTCTCATGCCGTTTTCTGTTAGTTTCTATTGTAAATTATTAAAAATTTTTTTTATCACAGTTCAAAGAATCCCTTTCACAAGTTTATTTGAAGCGGATTGGCTTCTTAATAAATTTACCACTTCTGGTTACATAAGGTGTTGACGGAATATTGTGCGGAATAAAAGGTATGGTCTCTACATCTGTAATGGAATCGTCCGTTTTTGTCGAATTAAGCGGTGATGTTGTTTCAGATTTCTCTGTGTCAGTGGTCGAAATAGGTGAATTCAGAACAGGCGTAGTTTCGCAATCTTAGGTCTATTCGCGAATTTATAATGCCGTTCATCACGTTTAGCAACTTCAGTCAATGTTTCTCGGGCTATTTCGTGAATTTTTCCGAGCTTTTTTTGCAATTTCATCACACACCAATTTGCATTTATTAATTCGTCGTCTTCTGATGAAGTATCACATACAGCAACTTCATCAAGCGGCATTCGCATTTCTTTACGGCGAAATAACCGTACTGTGGTGTGGAATAGAATTACCGGTATATGCCATTGTTACGAAGTCAATATAATTGCCCCAGTCTTTCCGATATTAATTGACGATTTCAACCCACGAGTGCATAAAAAATGTTGCACTGACTCTTTGAAAATATTATGTTAATATCCATATTATTCATGAACTGCTAGTTATACTTTTAATTTTTTTAGAGTCAAGCTAGTACTAGCAGAAGCATTGCACATGTAAATGAGGGAAAAGGCACCACCCAAAAATACAGTGAAACTAAGCAGGGGAAGTATGAAAGAAAAAGCAAGGCCCAGGAACAAGTACTGTAAATGTGGAAAGACAAGGTTCCACTCTGGACATTTTGAATCGTTACAACAAGGACAAACACCATGAACAACAAAACAGGAATGCTGAAACACCATTACAATAATTGAAAGAGATGCATTAAAGCTGCTAAGTGNTGCGGGATTAATAAATACACAACCCATCTTTCGGATGGGATGTAAACTCAGGTCCACGTGTTGGAAGAAATGCCACGCTTCCTGCACGTTAAAGAACCCTTGTAGCAAGCCCTTTTGGGGTGGTCCGTAGGTGATTGGCTACAAGGCTTAATTCCCCGCCCTTGACGATTTATCCCCACTTTTCCAGTGGCAGTCAGAATTTTCCGTCCAATGGCCCTAATTGATTATTTATTAACAAACTTGTTCTCGTCTTGATATAGCTGAAATATTGCTGAGTAGACGTTAAACAATTTTCAATCAATCAATCAATCTATATTATATTCATTAACAAATTCTTGCGGATCTGGTATTTTCGCACTTTTATAGTATTGGGTTCTGTAAACCAATTTGGCGTTGTCGATCCTCTGCACTGCTTTACGTTATCTGCAATTTCGGAAATGTTTGATTTTAAATAATACCTCCCTTCATTTTCTCGAATCTCGTCCAATCTGTTGACAACTTCTTTTCACTCTTCTTATAGCTGTCGGTTGATATCTTCGTAATGAAGCTCCGATTTGATAATCAAGTCTTTTGACATTATATTTATAATGCCGTTTATCACGTTTAGCAACTTAAGTCAATGTTTCTCGGGCTATTTCGGGAATTTTTCCGAGCTTTTCTTGCAATTTCATCACACACCAATTTGCATTCATTAATTCGTCGTCTTCTGATGAAGTATCACATACAGCAACTTCATCAAGCGGCATTTGCATTTCTTCCCGGAATGTCTTTCTTTACGGCGAAATAACCGTACTGTGGTGTGGAATAAAATTACCGGTTTATGCCATTGTTACGAAATCAATATAATTGCCCCAATCTTTCTGATATTAATTGACGATTTCAACCCACGAGTGCATAAAAAATGTTGCACTGACTCTTTGAAAATATTATGTTAATATCCATATTATTCATGAACTGCTAGTTATACTTTTAATTTTTTTAGAGTCAAGCTAGTACTAGCAGAAGCATTGCACATGTAAATGAGGGAAAAGGCACCACCCAAAAATACAGTGAAACTAAGCAGGGGAAGTATGAAAGAAAAAGCAAGGCCCAGGAACAAGTACTGTAAATGTGGAAAGACAAGGTTCCACTCTGGACATTTTGAATCGTTACAACAAGGACAAACACCATGAACAACAAAAACAGGAATGCTGAAACACCATTACAATAATTGAAAGAGATGCATTAAAGCTGCTAAGTGAGTGTAGGAGATTGAAGGAGCTACTCAAGAAAAATGACACAGTAAGTCAACTTTATTGTTATACACAATATAGATGTCAAATACAAGTATACATGTATTTAATGTAGGTATTTACTTTTATCTTGACTTTATAATATCTATAAATAACAAAATACCGGAGTTGCTGTCATTCCATTCTTAGTGAACTGTATGTAGGTTTGATGTACATTGTAACTTGATAGTCCAGTGCTTAAAATTTTCATTAACATGATTTAACTGTCAGCTTACAGGGTTATCAGATAATGGTGTTATGGTTGAAAAAAAAAGGTGTGTATGGTATATAAAAAATAAAATTACAATTACCAAATTTCTGAGACTTTAACCCTCTTAAAATGTTTGTATACAAAAATGAAATTGGATGGAATACTTACATTCAAATCCAATGCTGGTCAGGGCGGTGTTTGTTGAATCCTTTGTTTCTGGAAATTAAGACAAATTATACTTTAAATCTGTGTATCACTAATATGACATTATCCACCCCCTCCCCCACATAACATTCCATTTTAAACTGAATAGGATCACATATAAATTATAATATTTTGAAAAAAAAAACTTTAAAACACACATGCGGAATAAAAAAATGATATTTTATTTATTTTTATTAAAGTAATATATTGATTTTGGGGACGAGTAAAATCTTACCAGTATGCATGGTTGTTACAATGGAATCTGTGCTACTCTGTGTTGAATCTTCAGTTTCAAGATAAGTCTAAAATAAAAAATGAAACATTTAATACTCAATTATGACATCTATTATCATAGCGTATTTGATAAATGACACCACTTTTTATCAGGACAAAATGTTAATACTTTGATTTTTGTTTTTACAGACACAGGTGATTGATGTAACAGATGAGGATGACCACAGGGTCAAAAGGCGAAAGCTACATGCATCAACAGCAAATCCCATTGTCTCCACCAGAGTGCATACATCGACAGTAAATAGGAGACAGCCAATTGCCAATGAGATGGCTACAAGGGCAGGGCCAGTCACATCAACGCCAGCTTGTGGAGAAGCTTGCTCCAACTGGAGGTGCCTGGGTTGCAGCAAACCCACAAATTCACCACCATACTGGGGTAGCTTGTCCCTATGCACATCAAACATAGGTCAAGACGACATTGACATGATGGATTTAAGCAGCTTTCAATATGAAAAAGTACTAATATTACTTTTATATATTTAATACTGATGTGCGAGCGTGCATGTGTATCCGATGCATTTGCGAGTGAATTAGGAAAAGCCATATATGCTGGAGATATGATTTTGGCTCTTGCTTCGGTATTCATTTGGAAATTCAATATTACCAACAAGAATTGAAATTAAATAAAGGTAAGCATGATTCCAAATACTTCCGTGTTCTGGATCTAACTATTATTATTGACTCTGGTAAAATAAAAACTAAAATATATGATAAAAGGGAAGATTTTGATTTCACTATTACTAATTTCCCTTTTCTTGACGGCGACATTCATCTGACTCCATCCTATGGGGTGTATATTCTCAACTAAAACGGTCTTGACGATTTTAATAAAAGAAACCTTATTATTACAGCCAAACTGTTAAAACATGCTTACAGATTTCATAAGTTGTTGAATACAAATATTATCCTTCTTAACAGCATTTCTTTCTTCTTTTACTTACAATTGTTTTGAATTGATTAACTTGTTCTCGTCCTGATATAGCTGAAATATTGCTCATTCGACGTTAAACTCTAACTAATCAATCAATCAATCAATCTTAACAGCATTTATTGGATATTTTTAGCAAACCATATAGATATTTGGACGATTTTTTGGCTTTAAGTAATCATGAATTTTCTAAATTTACATACGACATTTATCATGCCGAACTTACTTTAAATAAATCCAATAGAAGCAGCGATCATACACCTTTTCTTGATCTTGATATATCAATAAATCGAAGAAAGTTCAGGTAGATCGACATTAATTCACAATGAATTTTGGAAACACAAGTCGGATGGGAATTAACTTGATTTTCAAGCCGGATTAAGCCTTTACTGGACTTTTCATTGTGACGTCATACTACATTGACATACAGTTTCCCGGGAATTAGCTCCCTTTTCCCGTAAATATTGTCTGTTTCGTAAACTATGTAAAATATCTCTCTTAATCAAACGGTGACATATGGATTTTTTCAGCTCAACATATAGCCGAAGTGCAAACCTCTGAAAAATAAAAAAATAAACAAATCCATCTGATATTTATTTCATGTGAAAGCTAAACAATAAGCACGCCCTCACAGTTCCCTTNTAGCAAGCTCTTTTTGGGGTGGTCCGTAGGTGATCGGCTACAAGGCTAAATTCCCCGCCCTTGACGATTTCACCCTACTTTTCCAGTGGCAGTCAGAATTTCCCGTCCCATGGCCCTTTCCATACCCCAAAGTGATTATTTTTCAACAAACTTGTTCTCGTCTTGATATAGCTGAAATATTGCTGAGTAGACTTTAAACAATATTCAATCAATCAATCAATCATACGGTGACATATGGATTTTTTCAGCTCAACATATAGCCGAAGTGCAAACCTCTGAAATATCAAAAAATAAACAAATCTATCTGATATTTATTTCATGTGAAAGCTAAACAATAAGCACGCCCTCACAGTTCCTTACATATTCTTTGTAAATATTGCTGAAAAATACCGAAATTTGGTCTAATTTTTTAGGCCCGATAACAGGAAAAGATTATCTGTGACATATCATTTCTATTTTATTTTTTAAACAAATGAGTAAAGAACTACAAAATATCTTAAAAAAAATTGTGCGATATTTTTATTAGGATCAAACTACCTTAAACACTAAATTTAATGATAAAATGGATGATTTCTCTTTCCCTAAAGTTAATTTTCCCCATCTCAACGGCCATGTTCCGTTAGCCCCTTCTAATGGGGTCTACATTTCACAACTTGTTCGATATTCACGATTATGTAGTGATGTTTCTGACTTCAACGACCGAAATCTTTGTCCAGCTGAAAAACTTTTGCATCATTGATTTAGATGTCATAAATTGATAAAAGCATTCTCTACATTGACTTATTCGGTTCTACATGCAGGGATTTTATAAAACAGGGCATCTTCACATCCAAACTTACATGGAAATATCATTTACAAAGCGCATAAATTCAAAAATTGCCCTTCCAACATATGAATCCGTTGAACAAACTTATTTATAAAGGATATAAATACAGCATTGTTGTTAAATCTTTACTTCTGGTATTTGTTGGCGAAGATAATGATCAGCTTCTTAATGCTTTACGCCGTAAATAAATTAAAACAATTTTTCACATATTGGCAGTATTTGGCATTGTACAATATCATGTTCTTTCATTTGATGATGTTGTTATACGAAATCTGTTTAGAAGTATTTAAATGGAAGTTTCATATGTAAGAAGGTTTGATTTCTAATCCTCGTTTCTACGGAAAATTCGTTAAAAAATACAAGAAACTGATTAAAGATCCAGAATGACTGGGACGTAACTTAATTCTTAATGTAATAGGGGATATCGATAAAATACTCTGCTTGCATCCATAAAATTAGCTTTGAGACCAAGTGACATTAAAACACATACAGGCCTCTCACTGATACTGCTGATGTCTAATGAAATATATGATGATTCTTGACTAAACACTTCAAGGAGTTTTGATTGATTGATTGATGTTTTACGCCAACTTCAGCAATATTTCAGCTATATTGTGGCGAGAACTGTTGTGTTTATTGAAAAATTCTAATAAATACATAAAATATTAATATAAAACCATATAGCTTTATACAAGTAAAACAAATGTGTAAAATGTTAAAAAACATAATAGTAAATTTTTGGTTTAACAATAACAATATTAGAAATTAGAAACTTGTTTAAAAATGATCTGTTTAAATCTTACTAAATAAATTGATTGCTTTTAAAAATTGAACGATTTTGTCGCCTGCGACGTTTGTAAATAGGTCTTTAAGACAATCAGCAGAATAAAAATCACGCCTGATATCGGCAACATCTACACATTCAATTAAAACATGTTGAATTGTATAAGGACAATTGCATGGAATACATTCAGGTCGATCATCACTGTTGAGGATAAAACTATGTGTTGTTCTAGTATGTCCAATACGACATCGGGTCAACACTACCTGTTCCCTACGGTTTTTACCACAGGAACCAATTTGTTTACCGACGTCTGACTGTATTCCATGCAGTTTATTATTTATTTG
>MJUU01033399.1:117148-147187 GCA_002080025.1 Modiolus philippinarum | reverse complement strand
AGACTAGGCTTCTCGAGCTACCGGCGATGTAGCGGCGAGCACCTCTTGACCCATCTTTCAAAATGACTTGCTGTCATTTTCTCTTCTTTCACCACAGGCAAAAAAGGACAATTTATGTGTCTGAAATAATCTACACTTAAGTTTCAATGCAGGTTAAGTTAAATTCGGACTGAACCACATTTCAACTATATATTATCTTCGACCTCCTCGATCAACAAGATTCTGTATTACCGTGTCTTACAAGCCTTATCTGGTTGAAACAACCTTAGCATCTCAAAAGGGCACCACCAAAGAACTATTGGGAACAAAATTGTGTCATGTTTGCAAAATTATTTCAAAAGACGTACATCTTTGAAATCAGTTACCCATGTGATTCTATTCTAGCCTTATTTGTTCTTCTCTGGCGACCATCTTCGATGCGGCACGAACCCAATCACGTAAAATTATTTTGAAAATGTACCCCTTATTCCCAAACTGTGCTGACGTGTAACGTAAACCACACTAATTCATGTCAATAGAACGCCAAGTTCCATCAGTAGAAAAAACAGGACTGAACAATAGAACGACAGAACTGAGCAAAAGAATACCATGACCGCATGTTTTTGATATGCTTCTAGCACAGCAAAAATACGGTTCTATTATGATTGAGAGGTGTTTATAAATAATTGTATTATTAAACAAAGGACATTATTAAATAGGATATAACATGTCATGTGTGACTCATGTTAAACAAGTACAATAAAGATATTCATCATTATCTACAAAGTCGGACAGTGAAATAAATTCAATAGACATAAAACATTGGAAATACATGAATGTATCTTCTATTGCATCAGATCAATATAATTAATAGTTAGGCATGGACTATTTGATTTTCAGAGGGCTGAGATTTTTTTAGAAAAAAAATACCCCAATACTTGCTTATAAAAATCTCTGACCAGCATTTGGTTTGCAAAACAAAATAATTTGTCCCTCACCCAGTCAATTAGAGAGAAAATAGTAATGGTGAATACCCCGCCACGTTTCACAAAATTATGAAGTTTCAAGCCATAACTTCCTCAGAACCTCTTGGATCTCTGTACCCAAGTCGAACTAAGTTTGAATTTCTAGTGAACAACAAAGGTTGAAGACAGTATGTAATTTTGTTGAAGTCGGAACCCTAAAATTCACAAAAGTTTTAAGTCTCAAGGGGCATAACTCCAGAACCCAGTTTTGTATTAAAAAATTTAAATTCCAAGTTTATAGGCTGAATGTTGTTTCGTTCAAAAGTTATCAGTCGGAAACCCTTAAATTCATAAAATGTCAAAGTTTCAAGGGGCATAACTCCAGAACCCCTTAGACTTCTGAACCCGAAATCTTACTTGGCCTGAGTTTTGTGGTAAACAACTTACATATCAAGTTTGAAGACACTATGTTTTTTCGTTCACAAGTTATCAGTCGGAAACATTCGAGGGGATGGACGGACGGACATACGACTAAGGGTATCACATAATACCTCGCCACTACGTGTGGCGGAGTATAAAAACCTTGCTCAACAAAATTTACTAGCATAAACTTGTGTATACCAGAAAAATAATCTGCCCAACAATGTAGGAACTCTGGTGAAAATTCCAGGTTCCCCTGAAAATAAAATGGTCCCTTCGAAATGCGCATTTGCATAAAATGAATTAACAGTAACTTCGGTATTTTGTTATTCCTTAGTTTAACCTATTCATTACTACAACCATGCTCCTGTTATTTCGTCTGTCCATTGTCATTTTTATTTATCAATGCAGTGGAAATCTGGGACAAGCAGTAGAAATCCGAAATGTCATTTTTTTACCAACGTAAATTACCATGCTTTCATGAATTTTCTCCTTTATTTTAACTTGAGATTGTGGCTTCATTCCGTGTATGGCTCTCGGTGGATGTCCTTAAAACTAAATTTGGCTTCGATTTCGACATTTTTGGTAACGAGTATTTCTTTTTGACGTTTTTTGATTATGGCTTTCCATATTATTTGATTTTTGAAAAATGCTGCTGATGAAACACGTGTACAGCATAACTGAATTTACTATTTATTTTGCAACTTGGGTATTTTTTTATTTTGAAATCATTGGACCGATGCCACTGCTGGTGGACCAGGACCCCGAGGTTATTCCCCAGTCCAATAGTCAGGCTTGTCTTACATGAAAATTAATAACATTTACTGTTTAATCAAATTCTAACCTCTTAAAAATATTATGGCATCATTTTTGGATTATGGCTTTCCAAATTATGTTATATTAATGCTGCTGATGAGAGGTAACTCCTGGAGACACGTATACAAAATAACTAAATTTACTGTTTATTTTGCAACTTTGGCATTTTTGTATTTCGTGGAATGAAAGATAATAGAGCGGTTGTCAAAAAATCAAGATAAAACAAACAAACACCCACCCCCACCCCCCAAAAAAAAGCAAAGAAAAGAAAAGAAAACAAACAAAAAATAAATAAATAAAAAACAAACAAAAACAAAACACAAGAAATAACAAAATACAAAAAAAAATGTTTTATTATATCTGATCATGATTCTGAAAGTATCTAAAAGAATCTATATAGTAGCAAGGCTTTGTAAAAGTACTGCATAATTCGGGTCTTAAAATGCACGTTCTGTGAGTCACTGGTATCACTGGTGGATTCAGTATGGTTCTACGGTTAGAGTACCGCCTTTTTTCTGGAAAAAAAATTAATTTTGTACAGAATTTTGCCAAAAATCGAGGAAACTGGCAATTACATTTTCAGTGAATGGATTCTCCGGTGAGTAATGAGCCATTGGATCTACAGATTGTCAAAATCGTCTTTAAAAGATGTACACCTGAATATAAACGAAATAATGAAAGAAATCCCTTACTACTACATGTTTATATACTCCTTGAGGATACTTGTACTGAATGTAGATGTTGGGGAAACATTGTTTTTTTTTTTAATTAGATGAGAATGACAAATAAATGAAATTCATGCTTTTAGATCGAATTCAAATACAATCAGATAAAAGGATAGAATTCGTATATTGTTCCTTTTCTTGTCCAAAAATAAAAAAAAAATCAAGTGAAATGAAATGGAAATTTCATTGTTGAAAGGAACTATTGTGATTTAAATAAACACTTGTCAGTATTTGATGATAATATTTTAAAAAATGTCGGATGAAAACAAACTTTCATTTTTTTATAACGAGACCCTAGAATGAAAAAAAGAAAAGTGAATACACATTCGTAAAGAGTATGTGCCCTCACACTTAGAATGGGGTAGATAAATAATACCCATTGTTTCAAAAATGGCTGTATAAATAATTCTCTGTATTTTTTTTTCAGAATTAAAGAAATTCATGTGATAGACAAGGGCAATCTGTGTTACTATGGGTTGTATTTCTTTCTTCCAAAGCCTGTAAATTCTGGGAATAATATTAAGAGACTTGTGTATGTGAAATCGTTACACTCCATTTATTTTTGATCATTTGAAAAAAAAATTGTCTAAATAAATGTGAAGATCGAAAGATTTTATTAAACTTCACTCCATTCTATTTTTGATCATTTGAAAAAAAAATTGTCTAAATAAACGTGAAGATCGAAAGATTTCATTAAACTTCACTGTGTAAAAAAAATCACTGAAATTGGAAAACATTGCAACGGTTTTTTACACGTAAAACGCTATCTTCATATTTTCGACGTTTTCAGCTGTGGGGTCAAAAACCCACTATTTAAGTACAAAAAGGTAAATGACTTAAGTAGGATCAGAGCAGGATCAGAGCACTATAGATTTGTGTTCATATAACTAAATACCGAAGTTACTGTGAATTTAAATTCTGTATATGCGCATTTCGACAACTTATGCCTCTTCAGTGCAGATAGAATCTAAAGGTTTGGAAAAATTATGGGGGACTCAAGTAACATAATGGATGCTACATAATGAATGCTATAGTACAACCTGTTTCATCAAAGCTTAAGCAAGAGTTGCTTAGTGGGATCAGTCCCATGCAAATCGCCGTCAACCACTGGAACTAGGAGCAGTGCTCACCTGGAAGTTCCAGCTTTGGGAGAATGTAGCGGGGAGCGTTTTGTAGCCACGCCCTCACAATATAAAACTACACCGGAGACAGCGCGTGTTCTGTGTGTTAGGCAGAGAGCAAGGGCGTCTGAGAATTACCATGGCTCAGTCGTACCGTACGGATATAGTGGGGTAAAGAAGGATGAACGTTTCGTTCTTCCAGATGGCACAGTGTACCACCTGGTTGCCATCTGGATTCCTGATCCCAGGATGGAGGTACTGCGTAGTGCGGAGAAGCAGACACCTCATGAATCTTCGCCCCCTTGGCGAGCGGAGACGACAACCCAGAGTCCGTTACATCTGTTCACTCTGAAGAAACACAGACAGAAGACACAGGATACATTAATCCGACAAGACAACTTGTCAGCCGTGAGACGCAAACAACCGAGAGGAACATTACAACTATGAGAGTAGTGATTTTGCCGGAGGGAGAACTTTTCCTATTACAGCTAGATGTAAAGTGTTTTATAGACTTTTGGACCATTTAGGAATTTATTATGGACATTAAAATTATAAAATTTATTGTAATCGTGATTATCTATTTTTGAAGTAATTATATAAGTAAGTTTAATATTTTAGGGTTGGGGTAAAGTCAGTTTAATGGTATAGGATTGGATTTAATTGAATGGTACTTAATACATAAAATAGTTATTGATAATGATTTTAAAGTTCAAATTTTTAAAATTATTAAATATTTCTCTTAAATAAAATAGGATATATATTTATATACTGATTATATGCTGTTGTGTATCTCCATTGTATATATGTGTAAATATTTGATTTTTATGTTGTGATATTTTTGTAGGTTACCCCATTAGATACTGTCAGGGGTCGGATATTCTTTTTAAGGAGGGGGTAATGTAACGACCCATGCCTCCTTCCTCTTGTAAACGTCATGTTGTTTGTCCGATCTTTGAGCAGTAATATTTTTTTAATGAAGACTAAATATTTTTTCAATCATTTTAAAGTCATGTCGAGTAATATCTCATATATTTATGTCAAAATGCTTCAACGTTAAAGTCTTTCGACTCCCATTTTTATCGTAATTGAATCCCTTCTGACTACTTACATTTTAGCATGTTTAAATCCATTTCTCTGCTTAATTGTTGTATATAACTGAAGGGTAGCATAATACTGATTGTTGTTTTAACACTTATTTGACGGTTCTCACTTATCTTATTTAATTTCCGTGGTTTTTGATAGTCTGATCAAGTTTCTAGCGACTCCTTCGTCGCCTAGATCTGCCATTTTCGTTGAGTCCAATGTCGTAAATCGGTCTAGTTACAAATTACGTCAAATTACAGTTATTAGAGTCCCTTTTGACGTTAATATCGAGTCTTTTGTGTCCCCATTTGCCTTTAAAATGCCGGAATCACAGATCCTCTTCAGTCGTGATCTTACGGCCCTGGCGAAAGGCAGCAATTATTGTCAAGAGCCATCAGAATTTTTCTAAATTAATCGGAATCTCTCCAGACTAATTGATATAAAGAGTTAAAGGTTAGAGTCGACAAGATTTACTTTTAAAGTAATTTTAAGTGTTTGGTCTAAAAATATTTGGGCAACAAATTCTCTTCAGTCAAAATGCTACCCCAAAATGCCTTTTCTGGCATAGTTTTAATTCAGAAATTCATTTTTATTTAATAAGAAAAATACCGAAGTTACTGTTATTTTATTTTCTGCATAAGCGCATTTCGACAACTTATGTCTCATCAGTGCAGATAAAACCAAAACATTTGGAAGTCCATTAATCGAAAACGTGTAAAAGCTGATAGAGAATAAATAACCAAAAGGATCTAAATAGAAAAATCCAAAATTCAGCTAAGGACAGAGCTATGCATGAGGGAGATACTCCTTAGTTTTAATTGATTAGTTAGAGTTTAACGTCCAATGAGCAATATTTCAGCTATATCAGGACGAGAACAAGTTAATCAATTCAAAACAAATTGTAAGTAAAAGAAGAAAGAAATAAAGGTGGAAGGGACAACCGGGGCAACGACTTTTGATTGCCACTGGAAAAGGGGAGAAATGGGTAGGGGCAGGAAATTTAGCCTTCTATACGACACCCAGTGCGTCTGCTCTCTTTAGAGAAATATAGAAGGGGTCTTCTTACTGCATGGAGCGTGGCGTTTCTCCACAGAGTTTGGCTACAATGGTTCGCGGTCAGGCTTTCCGTATTATGACCTGACTACCCCGCAAAGACAGGGCATTCCCCTATCCACCACCTGGGGACGCGCCCGGCAGCTCTGTAGCCAAAGCCCCTGAAAACCTATTCAGGTAGCCCCTGAAAACCTATTCAGGTGCCGGGACCTTAGTTTTAAACAAAATTTTGTAAATTTAGATATTGCATGTTTCAATAAGTCGGTTTTCGGGTCAGCACCGAAGTACTGACTACTGGGTTGGTGAATACCCTCGGGTACTAACAGTCCACCAGCAGAGGCATCGGCCCAGTGGTAATAAATAAGCGCATTTAAAGCTTTTGTGAACGACCCCAAGCGCGACCTTGACAAATTTCAGGTCATTACTTTTCAAGTTTCATGAGTTACTCCTTAAAGGAAACATATTTCATTTATTTTATTGACATCATTATGTCTTTTTAGGATTTTTACACATATGAAGACCATATCATAGTAGGAATTTACACGAGTTCAAAGTCAAAAATATGATATGTATCCAGTACATACAAGGGACAATGTTTCAGTGAAACTCTGTCGGTGCGATTTTAAGTTGATGGTATAGATCGTTGAACAGTTTGATTTCCGTATTATTAAATTTAAATATATTTGTTAGTAATTTATTGTTGTTATATAGTTGAATATAGGACTGAACTTGACCAGGCTTATCCCCACTTGCTTGCATATGAATACGAGTACTGAATATGATGATTAATATTTGATGAAAAGTATCTGTTATATTGGAACTGGACGACTTGTAATTTGATTTCGCCATATTAAATCATTATTTTTAAAAATTTAAGTATGAATTCATTCAGCCAGCTGGAGAAGCAGAACAGAGATTATAAATAAAGTAGGAAAAGTAGGGTGAAATCAAAAGTGGCGGGGAATTTAGCCTTGCAGCCGATCACCTACGGACCACTCAAATAGAGCTTGCTACAAGGGTTCTTTAACGTGCAGGAAGCGTGGCATTTCTTCCAACACGTGGACCTGAGTTTAGATGGGTCGTGTATTTATTGATCCCGCACAACTACGGAATGGGTCCTATTTCTATATCCCGATGTTCCCTCGGGGTCAGCCCCATTTAGGAGGGTCATACCCCGCAAGCCGGAGATACTGGGTCCTATTTCTATACCCCGGGGTTCCCTTAAAATGAGAAAGATATGTTGAGGAAAGTGGCAACTTATTTTAATACTAGCGTAAATGATATTTGTATACTGAACATTACAATGACTGGATTCGTGGCCCCATCATCCGTCACAATTAGCAACCTTGAAAATGGAAAAAAAACGGGATTACATTTTGCATGTAGATTACTTAATAAAGGTAAGGAGAAAAAAATGATAATGATTTCTTTTTTATGTACTAATTTGAAGTAATCTTTATTATCCTATCTTCATATTAATTTTTGGAGGGAATAAAACATTGCCCCCTTTTGCATGTCTTGTCTCTAGCAAACCAGATATCCTATGAGTTGCACTCTGCAGTCTATACCTTTGATAATTGCAAGCCTGATCAGATAGTAAAACTTTCTAACCACTATAACTGACCATCATGAAATAGCTGAAATACTGCTGAAATCGATTGATTGATTGATTGATTGATTATTGTTTAACGTCTACTCAGCAATATTTCAGCTATATCAAGACGAGAACAAGTTTGTTAATAAATAATCACTTTAGGG
Source organism: Modiolus philippinarum (assembly GCA_002080025.1). Lineage (NCBI taxonomy): Eukaryota > Metazoa > Mollusca > Bivalvia > Mytilida > Modiolidae > Modiolus > Modiolus philippinarum. The sequence continues at coordinate 139,267 of MJUU01033399.1, read as the reverse complement.
TATGGAAAGGGCCATGGGACGGGAAATTCTGACTGCCACTGGAAAAGTAGGGTGAAATCGTCAAGGGCGGGGAATTTAGCCTTGTAGCCGATCACCTACGGACCACCCCAAAAAGAGCTTGCTACAAGGGTTCTTTAACGTGCAGGAAGCGTGGCATTTCTTCCAACACGTGGACCTGAGTTTACATCCCATCCGAAAGATGGGTTGTGTATTTATTAATCCCGCACAACCACGGAATGGGTCCTATTTCTATATCCCGGGACCCTCGGGGTCAGCCTCCTTCAGCCTCCGTTTAGGAGGGGTCACACCCCGCAAGCCGGAGATACTAGGTCCTATTTCTATATCCCGGGGTTCCCTCGGGGTCCTCTGTTAGGACGACTCATACTCCAAGCTCAGAGGATGCTGCGGGCCTATTCATAAGCCGGGACCGCGCACGGCGGCTGCTGAAATCGACGTCAAACATCAAATCAATCAATCAAACTATGATTATCAACGTGGTCGTTGATTTTGATTTATTTTTACAGAACATGTAGGTGAAGGACTAAAAAAATATCTTAAATTTCACCTTTTTGTAGTTAGACATATTGACCCTTTGACACCTTCAACCCTTCATAATCAGGTTCGGGATGATATTATATGTTATACCGATGGCCAATATACATATAAAAAACAACGGGATGTAATTGATTTCTAGTATTTGATACAATATATTTGTTATAAAGTTGTTATGACAAGTAGACTTATAATGAAGTCTAATGTTTTTGCTAATTTCATTGTATTCAGAATAATTTTATATATCCAGTTAAATGACCATACCAAAGTCCATTTGAGCTTTTGGCAATCACATTGCCTATGTCATTCATCAATATAAAAATTTAATATTCCATTAAAGTTTGGCAAAACCAGGTCGATTTGAACCATACTTAGTCACAAGAGTACTTGGACAGGCTTTTTTTAAATTTGTGTCCAGTTTCTCCACATCCCATCTAATATAGCTGTGGTTGCAAGAAATGAAACAAGGATTACACAATGGAAATTTGAACGATTTTGTAACCAGCGACGTTTGTAAATATTGATTGATTGATTGATGTTTTACGCCAACTTCAGCAATATTTCAGCTATATTGTGGCGAGAACTGTTGGGTTTATTGAAAAATTCTAATAAATACATAAAATATTAATATAAAACCATATAGCTTTATACAAGTAAAACAAATGTGTAAAATGTTAAAAAACATAATAGTAAATTTTTGGTTTAACAATAACAATATTAGAAATTAGAAACTTGTTTAAAATCTATTGAAATCTAACTAAATAAATTGATTGCTTTTAAAAATTGAACGATTTTGTCGCCTGCGACGTTTGCGTTTGTAAATAGGTGTTTAAGACAATCAGCAGAATACAAATCACGCCTGATATCGACAACATCTACACATTCCATTAAAATAAGGACAATTGCATGGAATACATTCAGGTCTATCATCACTGTTGAGAATAAAACTGTGTTGTTTTAGTGTGTCCAATACGGCATCGGGTCAAAACTACCTGTTCCCTACGGCTTTTACCGCAGGAACCGACCTGCTTACTAACGCCTGACTGTATTCCATGAAGTTTATTATTTATTTGCAGACCCCATTTGGCCTGACATAACTTTAAAATGTATTTAACGATTAGAGGCTTCATGTCAGTATACGGTACTTATCAATCCGCCATCTCGTCATCTAGTGCATCTTTGGCTTCCTGGTCAGCAATTGTGTTTCCATAGATCCCCCTTTGACCAGGAATCCAAACATAAATGACTTCTTTGCCTAATGCTACAAGTGACTTGTAGAATTCGGCTATTTTCAAAATAATTGGGTGTTTTGTTTATCGACTTTCAATTGCAAATAGGCATGAAAATGAATCGGAACAGATCATGAACTCGTTTGATTGCGACAAAGCTACAAATTTAAGCGCTGAGTAAATAGCGTTAGCTTCAGCAGTAAATATTGAACTAGAGGATGGTAGTCGGGGAGTTGCTGTACGGTCTCCAAAAACGGCTGCAGAAGCCACTCTGTCTCAATCCTTAGAGCCATCTGTGTAAATTTGCAATTATTCAGGAGGATGTTCAGATTTAATTCTTGCAAAGTCCTGCTGGATAACCAGAGGATTAGTATCAACCTTTTTGTGTTTGCGTAGTTCAAAATTAGATGTTGGTTTTTGGTTCAGCCATGGAGGTTTTTTGGGAGTTTCTATAGGAGCTATTTCATCTAAATTTATATTAGCAGATTCAAGGTGTGAATTGATTGACTGATTGGATATTGTTTAACGTCTACTGAGCAATATTTCAGCTATATCAAGACAAGAACAAGTTTGTTAATAAATAATCACTTTGGGGTATGGAAAGGGTCATGGGACGGGAATTCTGACTGCCACTGGAAAAGTAGAGTGAAATCGAAAGGGGCGGGGAATTTAGCCTTGAAAAAACCCAAACCACGAAAAATTGGAAACAAACAATGCAATGTAGTCCCCTGCTATATTTCTCATAGAAGAGAATACTCACTGGGGGTTAATGAAAGGTTATATTTCCTATACTATTCAAGTGAAATAATTGGGTCATAATACTTTGAAATTTTCATCGCAAACTGTGGAGAACCGCAACGCCTCATATAATTAGAGAACCCTTCTATATTTGTCGTTCGAAAACCGACTTGATGGAGGTCTTATGAAAGGCTAAGTTTCCTGCCCTTTCCCATTTATTCCAATTTTCCAGAGGCAGTAAAAACTTGTTGCCCTAGTTGTCCATTTCTCACCTTTTACTAATGACTTTTTGAATTCATAAACTCAGTGTCGTCCTGTTATAGCTGTTATATTGTTCACTCCACATGTAACTCTGATCAATCAATCAATCCAATGTAGTATAGAAACAAGTTGCTAATAGATTGGACGAGTTGGACTCCACAGATGAAATGATAAAATTTGTTAATGTCATCAGAATATAAAGATAAATACATGTATATTCATTTAGGCCATCATTTTAATTGCCTAGTCATGCGTAGAGGAGTTATTCACATCAAAAATAGTTTAGTTTTTCTCATGTATTTTAAATACGGGAAATAAATATTAAAATACGGGTTATCACGGAAACATTACTGCTGGAATACGGATACCAGTTATGAGGGGTAAACGCCTCTGGATCATATGATGCTGACTTGCGGGACATATTTTATACAGTGGACCACTCAAGGGCTGTTGTGATGAAGCAAGGTTCTAAATATCTCTGCAGCTTAAGATGAGATGTTAAAATGCGTTCTCATAGGGACCAATCTTATACTAAAGGTCCAATGGGAGGCCATCTTTGATGTGATGAGGACTTACAGTACATATTTTTTATAGATAGTAACTAAGGAACAATGCGACCGAGTATGGTTCTAATTGACCTAGTACTATATCAGAAGAGAACATTTTTTAATTTACTTTTCAGAGACGGTCCAATTTGTAGCCGAGTTCCCAGCTGGTAGCTATCTTGGTTCATGTGCAGACTTTCAAGAGGCATTTTTTAAAGGGGACCAACCAAAAGTGTTGTTCTAATTGGCACTGTGGCTTCAGACAACAAGATCTTGGATGTCATGCCGACTTGATGGACATTACAAAGGGGACTTACTAAGGAACATTATGACCTCGTATGGTTTCAATTAACCTAGAAATTTCATAGGAGAAACCCTTTTAATGTATTCCCAATAGCTTCATGATATGGTCATAAGCTTAAGTTCTCCAATGGAGACCATCTTGGATGGGGTGGGGGAATGTCCGACACTGTCCATTGTGAAACATTTTCAAAGTGAGATGACTGAACTGTTATATCCTTAAAATATGGTATTTCGTTTTTTACATTCCTGTGATGCATATTATTAGCAAGTTTGATGGCATCCAAACCCTTATTAGCAAATTTATTGGTCGGAACGAACGGTGTTCTACATCTGAAAATAAGAAAACTAGAAAAAGGTGATCTGCTCATCACAAAAGATACTTCCGCCCATAGGCAATCATAGTATTTGCAAGAATTTTCTCACAAAGCTAAGTGGAGTTATCATCCGGAAACCATAAAATTTAGATTTTGTCTAAATCAAGGGCAATAACTCTAGAACGCTTAATCTGCTGATCACGGTCAAAATCAAACTTGACCTGTATTTTATGAATAGAAACAATATCCCAAAAAATTAAAACTTTCCTTCAAAGCAAACTCAAGTTATCATCCGGAAACGAAAGTGTACGGACGGACGGATGGAAAGACGGACGACGGACAAAAGGATCCTATATTCCCCACCTTTTAAAGCTAAGGTATAAAAAGAATATAGATGGATATAAAAGCTAGCATACATCACATGAAAAGATTTGTTTCTCTTATGAAAGTACGCATGTCTACTAAAAAATTCAATTCGTTTTATCACCAAGATTTTCATTACTGTAGTGTCTCAATGTCAGTTATTTATTTTTGAATAATGTTCACATCTTTGAATTTGAAAAAAAAGTTGACATCTAAGAAGGAAATGAAAAGCATCCCCATAAGGATCACAACAGGGGCAATCTGGATAGTAGTAGTTTGAAATATGAATGGTTACCATGGTGGTTTTCAGAGCACTACATTGATGTCTCCAAAAATGTAATCTGTATATTATATGTAAGAACAGAGACGTTTTCACTTCTAATTGGAAACACAAATCTTCAAATGGCCAAAGAAATATAAATTGAATCTGGGCAAACATAGACTACTTTCCAAAAGGACATTAAAAGACACAATCTTACTAATCCACACCAAAGACGTAAGAAACTTAGTGGTGATATACATGAGAATTTGACAAATTTGACCTGATATTAATTTCAGACTTCTGCAACAAATGTTCTGTAAATAGGACAAAGTAGTTGTTCACTTTTCTAAATATTGAAATGGATGAATACAGTGAGCTACAAATGCAACGACTGATAAACATTTTTATTAAATATTTCGAGTTAAAAGAAGTAAACAATTAAATAAACAATTAGAGTAAATTGTATCAGCGGCATCCATTAATTTTAGATGTATTTGGACAACTCCAAAAACAAAAACAAATGTGTAAATCAACAGAGATAGCAACACTGTGTATCACCATAAACAGGATAAAGGTACAAGGGCCATAAAAGAGACAATATTCTGCGTTTTGCAGTAAGCCAGTTCAGGTATCTCTTTATGAAAGAAGCAACTTGTGTTTTCCTTTATATGCTATTAATAAACTTTAATGTTGTGTTTTCCTTTAAATGCTATTAATAAACTTTTAATGTTTAAGATTAAGACAAGAGGCTCTTAAGAGCCGGTATTGCTGACCTGGATTGATTGATTGTTGTTTAACACCAATTTTAGCGATATTTCAGCTATATCGTGGCGTGGACCCGGGCCATGGCCCAAACAATATATCTAATATCGATCAAAAGAACTTAAAAATAAAAATCCAAACCCCTAAAGAGGCATAACCTGACCCCAGAGGAACATACCGCTCTTTGGCACCTCAAAGCACGTACTGATATTATTATCATATCTGCAGAAAAAGGAGGTGCCGTGGTCGCCTGGGACACTAAGTTTTATGTCGTTGAAAGGGACTTCAAACTTTCGGATTCACAATTTTACAAAAAACTTAAATCCAATAAAAAAAAATAATTCAAAAATCCATAGAAAAGCAGGACCTACCAGTGAAGCAAATAAACTGGTTGTGTCTCAACAAGGACATCACGTTTTTATATGCTTTCCAAAATACATAAATTGGGAAATCCTGGTAGACCGATAGTCTCAGCCTGTAGCTGTCCTACTGAGTAGATTTCTAGCTTTCTCCATGACGTTTTTATTACTGCTTCCAATTCAGCACAATAGATCACATTATAATACTCAGGTTTTTATTTTGGTGCATTTTTATACTCTTTACATGTACAGTGTATATACGGTTTTACATGTCTTATCGTTATATCTTATATCTAGATTCCTGTGATAAACTGTATATTTTGATTTTGTGTAGATTTTTTTTTTATTTGGTAACTATCAACTTTTAACATTCCATTGTAAGATTCATGGTTGTCTATTTTTTTCAGAGAGACCAGGTTCTCTCGGCCACGCCCCTTCACTTACACTGTTTCCAAGGAGGCGGGCCGAGGCAGATATGTGGATGCGGGGTTTCCCCAATGTGAGGTTCGGCTTCACCATCGCCGCCGAACAGTTCGACGCTGAGCATGGAGAGATGGTGGCCTCCTTGCCACTAGACAAGATCCTCTTGGAAAGCTTTGTCCCGCACTTTAGACCAGCGGGAGCACCTTTTAGCCACCCTAGATACATTGCGGCGGCCGCCTTGGGACTCCTCCCCTTCAGACCTAACCAGTCCTTGGTCCCACTGTTGACAGCAACTACCAACAATGCACGGGCCCTATATGGGGCCCTGACTAGTATCGGGGTTGATTGGGAGAAGAAGAAAAAAAGGGGAAAAAGATGTATATATTTGAAAGTTTGGGGAGGGGAATGTAAATATGTTAAAAGAAAAGAAAAAAGGTTATGCACATACGATAGTTTTTAAGCTCAACGAAATGGCGGAGGTATTGCCACAGTTGCTAAGGCCACCAATCACATACCAAAAATAAAAATAAGTCCTAGGATGGGCACGATATTTCCCGAATTCATCCTATATCTGCATGGTAAAATAAGTGGATATATCCAGGATCCCAATGCCACTCTAGGGTCCTCATTATATTGGGCCCGGGAGCCCTATACCACTTCTTGTATGATGAGAGGCTTGTCCTTGCTCGTTTTCAGTTAGGGCCCTATAACCATTTAGGAGGGGGGTTACTGGTTAAAAATCACTGCATATTCAAAATGTTGATTTGATGGATTTTAATTTTTGTTGGATTGCAACAGTTGTAAGAGTCTCAGGGTTAACTAAATGAATTTAATGTACGACTTGAAAGCAGAGAAATTCGAAACACGCATATCTTCAAATGGTATGAGGCAAACATAGAAAAAATACTTTTCAAAAGAACATTAAAAGACATGATTTTACTAATCCATAGCAACGGCATAAGAAACCTAGTGGCGATTGACATTTAAATTAGCCAATGTCTCACGGTACTTTCAGACATCAATTTGGTTGTTTCAGTGGGAGGTCAGGAATGTTTTGTAAGAACAAACGCACAACACTCCCCCTTCATTCCAATCTTTGTTCACATACCTTGGAGCAATTTGTCTTCAAATGAAGAGTTGACCTCAGGAAGTTTATATAAAAAAAAAGAGTTAGATTTACTAAATACTTTTTGACAATTTATATAAAAAAAGAGTTAGATTTACTAAACACTTTTTGACAATGTAGACCACTCATGTACATATTTACAGTATATTTTGGCTTTACTATAGCAAATTCTTAAATACCTCGTCACGATACCGCATTTTAAAAAATAATCGCTTTTTACCTTTACAGGTGGTGATGATATTGTGAGGTTATTGCAAGAGACAAAAGTGTGACCATAAACAACTTTGATGGAATTTCATACCTGCATCCAAAGGCTCAAAAGAAATCTAGAGAGGGATGGAAAACTAACAACCTAATACTCATGAAGTAAAGAGAACTAATTAGAATAACGAGTTTGCCACAATAGCACAGTATTTTCCTTAGTTATTAAATTTGAAATGTTTAAGTTATTTCGTGTGAAAGAACTAGAAATGAGATCTCACTGGACTCATTCATCTGCATCACTGTTCCACAGAATGGATGCGGTTGGGGAAATAATATCCCAACTAGATACTTGGTCAATACGACTAGTACGCGTGCGTTGTTTTTGGCGATAAAATAAACTTAATTATTACTTTTATACAGGAGTTGTTTGTCGTAATACAATATCGACAGTTTATTCAATAGAAACAATTAAAGGGTGTTCATTTCATTTCTTCTAACTTCTGCTTTTGCTACATCTGTCTGAAACATATAAGAATTCTTCAATCTAAACAATTTTTGGATTATCATCTTTTTATTTGACTTTTCCAGCTTGAAGAGGAACCAGAAGCGGCAATCATCAAGTTGGTAGTTATTTTTTATAAAAAAAAAACAGCTAAATCTTAAAATTTGCAACATCAACCATTTTTTTTTAATTCAAAATCAACCTTATCATAATGAAGAGGGTCCATTCTTTATGCAGGATATTTTTGCCCTCAGTGACTACCAAACTTAATGTGACTTTTCTTTCTGCATATGCGCATTTCTACAACTTATGTCTCTTCAGTGCAGATAAAATCTAAATGTTTGGAAGACCGTAAACTAAAATGTTTTAAAACCAAAAGAGAACAAATAACCAATATGATTTAAATGGAAAGCCAAAATCTGCTAAGTACAGGGCTTCGCGTGAGGGAGATACTCCTTAGTTTTCAACAAAATTCCCAAAATTTTAGATATAGCAAGGTTCCAAGTAAAATCGGCTTTCGGGTCGGCACCGAAGTACTGACTACCGGGTTGGTGAATACCCTCAGGGACTAACAATCCACCAGCAGAGGCATCGACTCAGTGGTAATAAATAATTCCATGATACTCCAGTATTTTCAGGACTTGAACCATTTACAATGCCAGAGTGTTTCAAGCTGTTGATTTTGCCACTGAATAATATATTTTGAATAGCTAACTGTTGGAAATAAATTGTTTGATAAATTTTACTTTTGAAATGTCATCTGTATAAGATTGTGTGTGTGTGTGTGTCTATTTTTTCTTTTCTGCGCCGTACTCATTTTGTGTGTCTGTTTCATGGTTGTTTCAGATGTTGCCATTGTCTGGAGGAAACTAAATATGTGATAGATCTTTAAAATGCGTCCGAAAGCTGGTATATATGGAAGATCGCATTACTCTGATGGTACCATTAAAATGTTACTCTACATAAAACGGAACTAATTGAGATAAAAATGAAACAATTTGATCCGGAATTTACCTGATTTTTTACACTTTGATAAAAGTGTTTCTTTTTCATCAGTATATAAACGGGGCATAACATTTCTTATAATACTATAAACATGGCATATGGTATTTGTCGCATGGTGTTTTATAGACATATACTGTCACCGAAAAGTAACTTAAGGGGAATTCATAATTTGGCACACAGTATTTGTGTGGCCATCTATGAAGATAGGCTTTCTTGTTTAATGAAAACTTAATTTTTACAATGTTAACTGATGTGACGCCAGTAAAAGGAGTCACGGTATAAATACAACTATATGCACTGCTGCCATATAAATTGTCGATATTGATATGCGACGAAAACAGTTTTTCCATCGTTTGTACTACACAGTAAGTCTAAGAGAAAATTTTGATCCTTTGTGAGTGTTCCAGTTAGAAAAGCTTGTGATATTTATTTTCTACCTGACTGCCGCAGCATCCTCTGAGCTTGGAGTATGAGTCTTCCTAACAGAGGACCCCGAGGGAACCCTGGGGTATAGAAATAGGACCTAGTATCTCCGGCTTGCGGGGTGAGACCCCTCCTAAAATGGGACTAACCCCGAGGGTCCCGGGATATAGAAATAGGACCCATTCCGTGGTTGTGCGGGATGAATAAATACACAACCCATCTTTCGGATGGGATGTAAACTCAGGTCCACGTGTTGGGAGAAATGCCACGCTTCCTGCACGTTAGACAACCCTTGTAGCAAGCTCTTTTTTGGGTGGTCCGTAGGTGATCGGCTACAAGGCTAAATTCTACGCCCTTTTCGATTTCAATCTACTTTTCCAGTGGCAGTCAGAATTTCCAGTCCCATAGCCCTTTCCATACCCCAAAGTGATTGTTAATAAACAAACTTGTTCTCGTCTTGATATAGCTGAAATATTGCTGAGTAGACGTTAAACAATATTCAATCAATCAATCAATCTTCCTGACTGCATTCACGTTTTTGCTTTGGACTTACCTTTTTCCAGAAGCGAGGAAACGAGTTGCAGACGAAGAATATAGTGCCTTGCCAAAGAAGGAGACGGACACAACCAAGTGTCCTTAAAGAGAGGCAAAAGAGTGGCGTAGAATTTTAGTTTTAGATGTGGAAACAATAAATGGTATAAAAAGTTAGTGCACATTAGAAAAAAAACATGGTAAAGCAAATAACCGAAGTTACTGTGAATTAAAGCTATAGAACAACTGTGTAGTTGTTATTCTTCATCTTGGAGTCACGACGAGGCCTTCAACAACGAGTGTTAAAAATCGTTCCACTATTGCTCACTGGAAAGGGTTCAGGAATTTATAATTGACCAATAGTTGTATTTATAATCGGCACTGTATTACCAACATTAAACTGTGAACTGGGTTTTGTCTAAATAAAGCGGGAATTAGCTAAGATAAAAATAAATATAAGAAATATTTCGACCGCTCCAGCTCAACAAAATTTCAGAAAATATTATTAATAATGACGTGTTTCAAGAGGAAGTATAGAGCATTGAACAAATTTTGGTCGTTAAAAGGCCCTTGTGTTAAGGCAACACGGGCTTCATTTATATTGACCTCCGTCTATGACAATCGGACAAATGAAAAGGTATACATTTGCCTATTACTATTTATCTGCCGATTCACAAAAAAGCAAGTTATGCAAAACGAAACGATTGAAAATTTTGAATAAGATATCTTTTCGGCATATTCTTTTTCTTTTATTTGATGGTCAGAAGACATTTGTGAGTGATAGTTCTGTTTATCATTTGGAATAAGAAGACAAAAATAACAGCAATTTGATTAAGTTGTCCCAGAATCCAAGCTCAAGTAAAAAACTACAAACAAGTAACACTCATGAATCTAATAATGATCAGGGTTCAGAGAAATTTACTAAGAGTTATTTGCTTAATGAAATTGTAGAGAAGAAAGTGGCTTACAAGATGATGGGCATATTCACTATTTAATATCCGCCACATAAGTATAAAGTAATAGAAACTGTAACAAAGAATTTGTCAATCATTTAGCCAACAAATGGTTGAAAAATCAATAAGTGTTGACAATGCTCCAATTGTTGTTGGAATGATAGATATTGATAGTAATTTTACAATTTCTGTCAATTCTGTAATTCCACAGTAACTACAACATGTACCATTTTCCACATAAAATCTTTGTACGAGATAACCAAACCTTGCAGGATATTGCAGTTTGATAACTAGAGGCAAAGTCGTGCTGTTGTACGTTTGGCAATATAATATAATAAATAAAAAATTCAGTGGATTGTATTAGGTTTTTAATTTGTTGCAGTAAATCGGAAATGTAGGAGAGTAAAAAAAACTCGTTCGACGAAGAAAAAAGATTTGGGGGATATGACAAGACCGTTACAATAGTTAAAAATGACAGAAAAAAAATCCCGACATTTAGCTGTCACCGAATGGCAGCCAGATATACCCCCGCTCATTGAACCCTCATTGAAACATTATTGAAAGTGCAAATTTACATGGGTGTGGACAAATTACAGTTGTGGACACAATACGACAAAATGATATTATCCTCAAGTAACAACTTTTCACAAGGAATCCAATGAAAATATTCTGTGGAAATCAGACAAAAATAATTATAAAATAATAAAGATTATTTCAATTTCATATTTAAATAATGTAATTTTAATTTAACCCGTTCTGTGTCTTAAACAATCGAGAGTTACCTTCGTACATGCATGTATATCGCACAATTTTTACAGTAGATGGCGTCACTAGAAATAAATAATAAATTTTGCTGTGCTGCTCTCTCTTGCAACCGCGTGCGCCGAACAGTAAACAAGTTTCATAGATGTCTTATTAAGCAAATTTTCACACGCGATGCAAGGCAAAAGGAAGAATTCAGCAAGGGGAGAAGGACAAAGGAAGAAAAGGAAAACGCAAACAGCGAGCACAAGACGATCAGCGAAAGGGCCAGATCAACCTGGAGGGACACGATTGCTGCCACGCCAAGTAGAGATTCGGCGGACAAGACAGCCGTTGCTATTTTGGAATCAGATGATTCGATATCAGGTAGAGCTCATATCATACCTTAAATTTCACCATTATCAACGAGCCCCCCCCCCCCCCAATAACATACCCTTCTCGCCTAACGTTGACATGGAGCAGTTCTCCCCTACACAAGAGCCCAGTTTTTTTGGATAATGTAGACAGTTTTGTTCCCCATAAAATTAAAGATAAAATATGGGCGGGGAAATCCATCGATTTTTCCATTCTTTTGAAACCCGAAGCCATAAACGACCTGGAATCCGGGGGTATTAGAATGAAAAATCTGAAATTGGTTCTGGAACAACCAAAAACCAGAATGTTCTTATAAATTGAGGAGTGGACATCTGCCTTCATAATTTTTATGAGCATAATGTTGGAAAAATTCAGAACTAGAGCAAAGGAGTTGCTCAAATATACGAGGGACATGCGCTTAGCTGCCGTCAGATCAAATCGCTTCGGGTGGGGCAAATGTGATGAGCAGTATCGTACCTATCTATACCAAAATGCCAAATTTCAACCCATGCATAACACACTAAACGAGCAAACGAAACAAGTTCGAACGTACAGAACAAAGCCGGAATCCCCTTGCAGGCCCGAAACATAAAAAACAAAATGCCATGTATTGCCGTTTTTACAATCAAGTATTGATTTCAAATTTTTCCTCGTTGAAGTATGTTTGGTAAATCAGATGGTCAAAATACCAAAAAAAAAAAGGGGGGGGGGGTAAATGTGCCAAATGAATAAAAGTGTAAAAATGATATGGAAATATTATGCCGGGAGCTTTAAAACGCATCTATTTCCCTAGAAAAGAGCTTAAATACTGAGTTAATACAATTTATTAACCATAAAGAAAAGTTAAAAAGACGAGGATGTTCCCTGGGTCACTTGTGCATGTGATCCCTGTTTCAAATTGTTCGTACATCTGTGAAAATGAAATAAAGTAGCGTTTCTTTAACTTTATCAACAAATTAATGTTTTCACACGGAATAATTATAGAAAAGACTTACAGTGAAAGTGTGCTTCTCTTTCTTCTACATTGTTTTGGTTTGAACAGTGCGTGAAATCGGATACAGAATAATAGACACGTGACTTCTCTTCTCAAAACACTTAACCAAAAACATGGATGTTGGAGATTTATATTACACCCCTGACAGGCTGCTCCTCTATAATTTGAGTTGTTTGGTGAATTAGTATCCCCATTTACACAAGGTGGTCATGATCTCTCACTTTAATGAGTTTTTTGTTGAAAATTCGGTCGCAAATATAGCAGTTTGTGGAATTCTGAAATTGTCTCTCCGCTTCTTCATTCATAATCAGAGGTTCAATCTGACTTAATGTTTCATTAATGTAAATGTCCTCTTTCATCATGTTTTGAAAAAAATGTTGCACTGCATCTTCCCCTCTGTATATGACTGGAGGTTTCGAATATTTATCATTTGTACTGACAATCACATAAGAATAACCAAATGTGGTATGAGGAGTAGAGGATGGTTTATTGGGATCAGGAATACTAGCTGTAACATTCAAAGTCTGAATAAATGACCATTTGAACTGGAATTCGCTTCTCATTGTTTTGAAATGATAAAATGTCTTTTCCTCTTGTGAATATTCTACCTTTTGAAAATCAAATTTATTACAGTATTTTTTATGTTTATCTAATAAATCTTTCTTTATAAATCCATGTAGACATCGTCGACAATAAAAACGTCTTGTGTGAAATCTGGTTGTAGAGCCCAAGAATTGATCTAAGTTTTTTTATCCAACAATAGTGAGAGTATTCATCATCAGATAAGTACAGTAAGTCTACTTCCTTCTATCCATTTTTCAATTGGGACAAGTACAAAGGCAATAATTCACCTTCTTTTATTCAAACACATCGATTTAAATTTCATTCTGCTTTTCAAATTTGTGAATATTGTTCAGGGATACAGGATATTCAATACCTTTCATGTTAAGTTCATTTTCATATTCTGTGTAATGTGCTATTCTCTGTGGCTGATGTGGAGCTGGATGTAATGCAGCCAGTACAGACCATAGAAAACACTTGGAGTCTTGATTCTTGATGTTAACCACACTATGTGTAAATCTGATTTTTGGGGCAATTCCGTGTAACTAGATCCTGCAACGGGTGAGTACAAATCTGTGTGTACTTCTAGACATAATATTTTGTTTAAAATCCAGTTGGAGCCTTTGTTAATGAATTGCTCTAAAGATAGCTTGAAATGCTTATTTAAATTGTAGCCATTGCCCTCATTTGCAAGTGAAATTTAACTTTTACTGCGGAAATGTGGATGTACCTTTTCTTGATTTCCATCATCGATATCACGAGCCATTTCAACTCTTGCATTTAAGTACCATTTAATGTTTCTGTGCTTGGCTTTATGTAAATTAATATCTTTATCCACATCGTCTTTTACATTAGCTAAAAATTGTAATAAGAGATCATATTTTTCATTTTAATGAGAACAATTGAAGTCTGCTGTTCTGCTTTTCATTGCACTTTTTTTTAACCTAAATCTTTTCTGATCCTTTTTCGGTTTATATTCTATTTCAGTTTCACGAAAGGGTATGGAGTAAGTAAACATGAGATCATAACACATATGTTAACTCCAACTGAAATAATTTTAATGAGTGTCTGACTCGGTATGTGGACCTTGAGCAACATCACCTCCAGATTGGTTTAGTGGATGCATGCTAGTAACATGTTGGAAAAGGCTGTCGTAATCATTAAAAGGTATACTACAATGATTACATTTATACTGTTCCTGTTTTATTGTACCTTTAATTTCGGCAGGAGAGCATTTTTTCAATTTAGAACTATTACATTTGTCCTTGTGCCTTTTCAAACTTGACTTCTGTGTGAATGATTTATCACAGGTTTTGCATTCAAACTTCATAAAATGACTTTGTATATGTCGGTTAAGTGATTTTTTTATGTTTGTACACTATCACAGAAATCACAGGTTAATCCATTTTCCATTTTTTTCTTTTTATTTCGATGTCGTCGCTTGGTTTTATTTTTTATTCTCTTTAAGATATCTTTGCTCTATTTCTTCAGCTGCTTGAATTAATAACTGTTCATCACAGTCACTGTATTCATTTTGATGTCTTAAATCATAAATTTCATTTTCCAATTGTTTATCATGAGTTAAAACATGATCTGTGTAAGCTTGTGCCATGTTATGCTTAACACTGCATTCTAGTTGTACATCTTGAAAGAAGTGATCACTCATTATGTATAGTTTTAAATACATTCCAATCTGATGACGTCATCATTGTTCATGGATCATTTGTTTTTCTATTTCAGATGTGAAAAAGGGTCATATTATGATGTTACTTTATTCATGAAGTATTGGATTATTAAATTGGAAAGGACAGCCACTTAAATTTTGTGGCAAGCGTTTTGCCTTTATTACTCAAGAATTGCTTTAGTGGCATATTAACATACGATTTGCTACCACCATTCTGCTTAAATTTGTTTTTGGATTTTTGCCTCTTCTTCTTCAATGCAATTTCGAAGGGTTGACTTTTACTTTTCATTTTTTTTTTGTTTATTCTTTCTTCTGGCACTATATGTTGTGTTGGTGCCACATATGTTAGCCTTGTTATCTCCCATAAGGATCGGTTCTATATCTCCCATAAGGATCGGTTCTATATTTCTGGCCTGTTCCATTGCGAAAGCTTGGCATTGTCTCTCATAAGAGCAGGTGCTGTTTTATTTTTTTGGGTTCTGAATTGTTAACCCAGTGTTGTCTCCAAAAGGGGGCTTATCAATTTTGTCTGTTGATTTATTCTGATTTAACTCTTCCAGTTTGATAAGAGCTTCATATCTTGCTTTTGGAATCAATATGCATTCACGAGACATAATTAATAAATGCTTGAAAAAATGCACTTTCTTTACTTTTGTTCTCCGATAATCATTTGCAAGAAAAGAAAGAGCTTTTCTGCAATCTGGTGGAACTATCACTTGAACTGGCCTTCCTCTCTGCAAAATAATAATGTACACACTTACGATAAAATTATGTCCATTAATGAGAAGGTTTTGGATATATTTGTTTTTTCTCCATTTCTTATTACATGTAATGTCCCATCATCTGTGTCATATTGTTATTACCATATTTCTTACTTAATATCAAGTTGCCCAAAATGAAGCTTGGGATAATTTTTAGCCTGTTTCTTTTTATTAGGTCCCTGACCATGACACATTTACGGCAATGGTTGAAATTTTCAGAGTTGACCGATTTCAACAGAATAAGGTTTCTATGGCACTTTGAGGATTTTGTTAAAATAAATCTGGGCAGGTAATATCACGGATTCCGTTATATACAGATAAGGAGTGCTAATGAAGGAGATAAAAGGGTAGTTGATATGAAATTTATTTAACAAGATGTGAGAAATTTCATAACGTGTTTAAGTTGTGGAAACTGTTTCTCTAATGACTAGACGAAAAACACCGAGGATTGTATTCCGAATAAATTTGGCGGGAAATGTCACGAAACTTGCTCTCCTCTCTAGAGAGGACAATTACACAATCTATACGTGACTGTGGTCTCCCATATGGAATGCACACCAATTTTGGAGGCAGACTCGTTCACATCCAATTGAAATTGCTTTCAGATGGAATAGAATGTCAGAGGATGGGACACAATTTTGCGTGGGATTTCATCAATATAAAACAAATTTTATGTATATTCCAATCTTCTGAAACAAACATTTAAAACAT
Source organism: Modiolus philippinarum (assembly GCA_002080025.1). NCBI lineage: Eukaryota > Metazoa > Mollusca > Bivalvia > Mytilida > Modiolidae > Modiolus > Modiolus philippinarum. The sequence goes on along the minus strand of MJUU01033399.1, from coordinate 122,585 downwards.
GGTATTTCAGCAGCGAACAATTCCAAAGGTGAAATTCAATTTTGAACTTAGTTCGGGAGATCGAAAGAAAGCTGCCGTAATTTTCAAGTAGTAGGATTAATTGGTAATGGATGTTTTGATAAAGCTGAGACCAAAATTTGAATTCTCAAACTTTGTTTGGAAGGGGTACGTCCCATTGATACAAATGTATTAAAACGTCTTTTTAGTCAGCACCTACCAAGCAAGTTTAAAACTTAAAACATTTGCTGGTAATTTTTTTGGTTATATTTTAAGAGTTTGACAAAAGTTATGTCTGTAGGTCTGTAGTATTTCCTTTTATTTTTTATGTATTTGTTTATTCATTTATTTTGAATTTTTTAATCGGATTTTTGGTGAATGGTATTTTTCACAAATCGAAGTGATTAAAATATTTAAACATCATCTAGTAAGAACTCAGTTATATCACAGGTCGATTAAACGATTGAAGCGATTAGTGAAAAAAATCGAACCTCTTTCAGTTGACAAACACGCCTTATTTTAATTATTAATTTCCCAAAGGGACTCATTGTTTCCTGTTTTAGAGCAACCGGGGTATTAATTTTTTTTTCGAAATCATGGATCATTGGTTAGAAAAATTTTATGATATTCAATTTTTATCAGTCTCAATTTATAAAATGGCGCTGTTGTGATTACTCCCGTTTCTTTCCGAAGGCATCCAAACAAAATAAGATTTAAATCCAAAATGTGATCAGGACTTTACATGGAAGAAAGAACAGACTTATAGTTGTTATTGTTGTCAAATTCTCGGTTCGCATTTATGGTTTGTATAATCTTACACTTGCAGTTAATTTTCTTCATTGTAGCAATTGTATACTAACTTGTGTATTTAAAACATGCAAATGATATCTCGCAATAACACATTCGTTTGCTATGACTCAACAATATATTACAGCACTGCAGATGTAAAGGATGCACATTCACACCAGTTATTGCTTCACAGCAGCGAGTGCTTCCACATCTGCTCTGCAGGTTCGCCGCATTCACCTAGTATGAATTCTTTGTTCATGTTATGGTTATGAAATGGCACACTACGTCACAATTGCAAACCTCCGCACTTGCCATCCGAAGTGCGGATGTTTGCTATTCTATCCATCGTCCATTTTCAACACATGATGAAGTCAATGATTCCCGGAATGGTAAAAACTGAGCAGTGGCTTGGAAATGAGCGTGGTGGTATAGAAACTGTGCTTATTCTTAATTGGATGGCCAGTATACTGCAAATAAGACAGACTGATCTGGACTTTCTAACTTGAATGACCAGTACACTGGCTATAAGACAGATTGATCTGGACTTTCTAACTTGAATGTTGACACTACTTAAACTTATAAATGATTACCGGATACTTAATTTTGAAAATTTTCCCAGTTTCCTAAAAAAAATTATAATGTTACCAGGATAACTGAACTTAATACTTTTGCCAGGATACTTAATTTTAAAATGTTTTCAGAATACTTAGACGTATATACAATGATATTTAAAATTTAAGGTAATACCAGGATACTTTAAAGGTATAATGTTACCAGAGTACTTGAACTTTACAATATTACATGGATACTTAATCTTTTTTACAATGTTACCAGGATACGTAAAAGTTGTAATATTACCCGGATACATTACAATGTTACCGGGATATTTAAAAGGTGTAATGTTGTCACGATACTTAAAAGTAGTACTTGAACTTTACCGGGATACTTTAACTTAAATTTGGACATGGTTATTGAACTGATTATGCGTCTTAATGAAGAAGTTCATAGGAAAAATAAAAGGATATGGAGTGAATGTACATATGACAAAAACGCACACGATACATAGAAAACTCCAGTTTATCAAGGACAGGGCTTTTATTCCTGTCTACATCTTGATGTCGCCTGAGGGTCTTCAACTAGAGGTGAACAATATTCACCCCCTCCAGCGAGATCAAGAAGGCCCCTAGCCTGCACTTAAGCGGTATTCTTGACAAAAATTCTATCAAGGTCACTCCCTTCCTCCCAACCCGCCATGGAGTGCCAACTTGGGCGATGCTCAGGGTTATCCAGCTGAAAGCAACAGGGTTACAAGAAGAAATAAAAATGTATGAAGTGACGATTTAAATTCATTCCAATCTGATGAACACTTGGACACAATTAGTGATGATTTGTTGAAGAAACGTTTAGAAAAAAGTTTGGAAATTGAGTTAGCAAAACTCCAACAAATGTTGAAAAAGGACTTGCAACACAGCCTTCTAGTAAGAAGAGCACATTACGCAGTATGTAAAGCTAATAAGAGTTAGGGTGAATCTTCAAACAATGACCAGCCACCCCAGAATCCCAAAATTAAAAAGAAGTCAGAACTATTTTCTGTAAGTTATCGTTAAGTGTGTGAAGTGTTTAGAAATACTACTAATAACTAATCACCTGCTTATCTTTTGCATTACAAAACATTATTGCCAGACTATTCATGTATGTAGGTACGCTTGTACAGACTGTTGGAAGGAAGAGGGTTAGGTTTAAGAACCATGGTTCGATGATGATTGCGATGAAGCTCTTAAAAATCCTAAGAAGGCGGAACGGCGGTTAAACAAACATCCCATAACAGCTAATCTTGGCCATTTCTTTAGTCTTTAGAGCTAAGGCTCGCAGAATATTGAAACAAAGAAGGCGTCCTTCTTCGCGTAACTTTGTTTCAAAACTAAATTGTCTCTATGAAAAACAGATGATTAAGACAATGATTCCCGGAATGGTAAAAACTGAGCAGTGGCTTGGAAATGAGCGTGGTGGTATAGAAATATAGTTTCCACAACAAGAACTAGTTGATTTTGAAATTTCTCACATCTTGTTAAATAAATTTTCAAATGTTTGAAAGCTTGACGAAAAACACCGAGGATTGTATTCCGAATAAATTTGGCGAGAAATGTCACGAAACTTGTTCTCCTCTCTAGAGAGAACAAATGTTTCCACACCGTTCAGGAAGTGTGAAAACTGGATAGAAATTGGAGAAACCAAGGATATCTACCGAGTGCAATACAAGGAATGAAGCCTCAGTATTTTTAAAGGGTTAGAATTTTGATAAAAACAGTAAATTTCTATAATACCCAAGGTAAAATTTTCATGTCAGACAAGCCACTATCGGGCTTGTGAATACCCTCGAGGACCTCTGGTCCAACAGCAGTGGCATCGGCCCAATGGTTCAAAAATACAAATAAAGGGCTACGCCGCGCGCAGCATGATACGACCGCAGCATGTCGAACACTGAAACTTGAACGAGTGTAATTCAAAATGAATGAGGACACAGTAAAGAGCTTGATACAGTAATTAAATGGACACAATAAAGAACTATGATGAAAATTAAAAATTTCTAATACTTCGAAAAAAATGCAATTTTGGCCCCTTTCACCCCTTGTAGCTCGGAAACGGTAGGAGCTACTCGAAATCGGCTGGCATAACTTTGAAAACTTATATCATGAAGAATCTTAAGAAAAAAATCCTATCGCAATTCGATGAAAAATAAAAGATTTCACATATTTTGAAAAATTGCAATTTTGACCCCTTTAACCCCTTGTAGCTCAGAAACGGTAAAAGCTAAGCGAAATCCATTTACCTATTACTGAAAGATTATATCAAGAGGAATCCAAAGAAAAAAATCTCATCAAAATCCGATGAAAAATAAAGATTTCACCTAATTAGAGAAATTGCAATTTTGACCCCTTGTAACTTGGAAACCGTAAGAGCTACACAAAATCACATATTACTTAAAGCTTATATCATGACGAATCAAAAGAAAAAAATCCCATTGAAATCCGATGAAAAATAAAAATTTTATGTAATCTGCATGTTTGCAATTTTTTCCCCGTTTGGCCCCTCATTACTCTGAAAGGAAACAAATTATCAAAAATCTGATGGTGCAGTGTTGTACTTATTTCTCATAAGGAATCCATTGCAAAAAAACGGCATCAAAATCGGACTTAAAATAATTTTTTTTTTAATTCGCCCCTTTTGCACCCCATTTATCTCATGAACGGTACATGCGACGTGAAATCCGTTGGCATACTACTGATTGGAAATTACCTCAGGAGCACACTGAAAGAAACCCCATCAAAATCCGATAGTTAATAAAAATTCTACAGCTAAATCGGTGAAAACACCTAATTTTGCCCCTTTTGGTCCCTATTTTAAAAACGAGAGGGGCCATAATGACCAAAACCGATCCACACCTTCCTTTTGTGCCAAGAAACATTGTGTTAAAATTTCATGAGGATTGAACAACTTGAACTTGAGTTATTGGCCAAAACTACAGCGCCATACCATTATATGAACACAAAATTTTTTCGGTCGTATAAAAATACCGAAGCTGCATAAAACAGTAAAATTTCGTTATGCTGTACACGTGTTTCAGGGAGTAACCTCTCATCAGCAGCATTAAAATCAAATAATATGGAAAGCCATAATCCAAAAGTAGTCCAAAAAGAAGTACTCATTTCCAAAAATATCGAAATAGGAAGCCAAATCCAGTACCAAGGACATCTACCGAGTGCAATACAAGGAATGAAGCCTCAGTATTTTTAATGGGTTAGAATTTTGATAAAAACAGTAAGTTTCTATAATACCCAAGGTAAAATTTTCATGTCAGACAAGTATTACTATCGGGCTTGTGAATACCCTCGGGGACCTCTGGTCCACCAGCAGTGGCATCGGTCCAATGGTTCAAAAATACAAAAATACCGAAGTTGCATAAAACAGTAAAATTTCGTTATGCTGTACACGTGTTTCAGGGAGTAACCTCTCATCAGCAGCATTAAAATCAAGTAATATGGAAAGCAATAATCCAAAAGTAGTCGAAAAAGAAGTACTCAATATTTGAAAATAGAAAATTCCTTAAAATTCATTCATTTAAATATTACTAAATAAATTGATTGCTTTTAAAAATCGATTGATGTCGTTGACGTGTAAAAAAATCACATTAGTTAAACAGTCTAGGGTGTCTTCACTGACCATTAAGCATGCGAGAACATCACGTCCACAAACAAAACAAACTGAAAAAGCACAAATCAGGAGAGTAAACATCATTTTCGTCATCTTGTCTTCTCCAGCTCAAAAACAATCGCGTGGTCATGTGATCTATTCAATTTAATGCACCAATCAATAGGATGCTATTCAAATTAGAAAATGAATCACGATTATTAATTAATTGATGAACATTTGTTAACAGAAATAATGGAAATTGTTTGTCTTTTTATTTTCAGATATTAGAGGGTACATTGAAGCTTTAAGAGGATTGATTGATTGATTGAATATTCTTTAACGTCTACTCAGCAATATTTCAGCTATATCAAGACGAGAACAAGTTTGTTGATAAATAATCACTTTGGGGTATGGAAAGGGCCATGGGACGGGAAATTCTGACTGCCACTGGAAAAGTAGG
>MJUU01033399.1:94084-106015 GCA_002080025.1 Modiolus philippinarum | reverse complement strand
CCTGAGCCGTCACGGCTCAGGGGATATAAAACACAAACAGGGAATATGAAGCCGTATCCCCTGTGAAGCCCGAATAACTTTTATATTCTGCTAGAAGTGATGTAAGCGTTTAAAAATTGTGATTTTGCTACCACGGGGATACGGTCTCATATTCCCTGTCAAGGTAACCAATCAAATTGCGGGATTTACCTGGATATCTCACTTCAGCAGAATATTCTCTGTTATTTGTTCAACGAGTCATCCTGGCTGGCCTATGTTATACTGTACGACCAGTGATATAAATGTACGTGCGTGTTACACCACACACACAATGCGTTTAGTGTAATAGCATATATTGTAATAAAGCAAAAATTTCCATTTTTCAATACATCTGTCATTACAAAAATGTCCACAATCTGTTGCAAGGGTTGATCCCTCACCAGATGAATCGAAAGACTTGACTCAGAAAGTTCACAAAGAATAACATGAATAATATTCTTGAGGGGGAGGGGGGCGGCCCTTTTTCGGGATGTCGAGATTGGATGTTTTTAACCCCGGGATTTCGGGATTTTTATGATTTAAGCCCGGGATTTCGGGAAATTTATTCACCGTAATCGGGATTTTATCAGTCTTTAAGTTTCTTTGTAGTTCGGGATTTCGGGATTTAGAAAAAATAAAGTAGGGATTCCGGGATCAGACCCCCTCCGCCCCCCCTCATTCTTCAAGATTTTAAATTTAACAAGAGGACAACAGGGACTTTTTTTTTTTTTTGGTTATTAGTCAACGTTCCAGTAGTAACAACGTATGCTCTTCACTTCCTTAAACTCAATACCAGGCTAGTATTATATCTTTGAAACTCAAACACAAACTTCAGTACAGGGGACAACATAATTTCCAAAGCAAACTACCAGTTAGTGTGTCTGCAGGATTGAAATGTATAATTTACTCAACAAAAAAAGATTGTTGATGTTTTACAATTACGCCAACTTCAGCAATATTTCAGCTATATTGTGGCGAGAACTGATAAGCAAATATATTGATTTTCAAAATATCAATATAAACCCATTAAAGCTTTATACAAGTAAAACAAGAGTGTAAAATATAAGAAAACACAATAGGAGAAAGTAAATCCTCTTAAATATTACTAGGTGTAGTAAAGAAGTAATTGATGTATTATTACAAAATATTTAAGGTTCAGCCATTTGAAGTGGTTATATATATCTAACAACTCCATTTCTGATCATTTTCCCGTTAAAAATAAATGACAGGGCCTTAGTTCCTTATTATTTGTTGGCCATCACTCATGCATCTCTGCATGGGCACATCAAACAGCCTCTGATACCAAGATCTGTTGTTCTTAGTGGCTGCTATTCATATCTTGGAGAGTCATATTCGTTGTACTTTTCTGTACTACTCTGAACACATAAAATATAATGATTTCTAAAGCAATACATTACTTCTATGCCCTTCATAAAAAATCACAGGTAGATTACCTTTGTCGTCTTATGTATGTGAGCAATTAGAAATTAAAGGTAAAATACAGTTATGACAATTTAAAAATAACAGGTAAAATATATTTGTAGTCTTGTGTACGTAGGAAACTCGGAAGGCCGATTGTTAGTGTAAAAATTCACTGACTGTTATTATAAATCAGATTCGGTGTAACATTCAAAATTGTTCGAAAGAAAAAAAATAAATTTTAATTGCCTCAAAATTAAGCTATGAAATGTAAAAAGTTTGAATAGAAATTAAATGACTAGCTTTAAAAGTAATTGCGTATTCAGATCTCATGATTATATTTACTGTCACTTTTATTACAATCCGACTATCTCATTTACCTAAATGAAATACATCAAACAGTCACTGTTTATTTGGCATAGTGCTCAAACTTGCTCGGGAATTTAACCAACCTCCCTGATTTCGTCGTGGTTGACATTGGCTTTGTAGATGAATTTGTAAGACTGTTGTCATCGTTCGCTTTGCGATCATTTCTATTGTTTGTCGATGTGTTTTCAACAGTTGTTAAATCGAATTGATGGTTATCGATATTGTCATTGTCATTCTTTTCACGATAGTTTGTTTTTCTAAGATGCTTTTGTTTCGACGGCATTTTCTTCCATCTGTTGCTTGTACAATATACGAACGCGGAGTATTGTGTTGCTCTAAAATTTCTGCGGGTTTCCATTTGCTTTCAGTGAAAACAGAGTCGCCTTTCTTAAGTTGTTTTAACTCGGATCCATAATGTTTATCGAAGTAAACTTTGTAACGTTCTTGCCGCAGTTTAAGCTTGATGCGTATTCAGGTATATCAATAGTTTGTGGATCTAGTAATGGTGCTGATGTCGATAAAGCTGTTTTAAGTCTTCGATTTAAGAATAGTTGAGCTGGTGAAAATCCAGTATTCAAACGGAGTATTTCGATAATCTAAGAGTGCATTGTGCGGATTGTCACTTTACTTGATCAGTTCTTTTATGGTTTGTACACTTAGTACAGCTTGACCATTTGATTGTGCAAAGGCTGTATGTTTGAAACCATAATCCTTGGCAAATTGTTTAAATTCAGATGATGAGAACTGTGGTCCATTGTCTGTGACTATTTCGTCGATAAATCCAAATCTTGAGACAAGTCCCTTGATGTACTCAATAGTATTTCGGCTTGATAAATGATATATTAACAGTACCTATAATCGTGCTTTTCACATTGTCCAAACTGAAAGTATAAATAAACCACATATTGAATGTCTGTTTAGATCTAGCACAATTCAGGATTTTGGGCGTTTTTGCTTTGAGTTATATATATGTCGGTCCAAAATGATCTTCTCCTAGTCCTGCATTAGATGATGCTTTAAAATATAAATGTAAAGTATAAACAGTCACATATATGAGGTAATAATTATGAATAAGTTTACATACCCTAGATTACAAGGTTAAACTCTGCCGCAGTTTGCAGTTACTTCAGTGTTTACTTATTTGCATTTTGTATATCGTTGGCACGAAAACATAACAAGCTAAACACCTAAATATTTAAAATACCACAAGTGAAAAATATATTCTAAATGGAGATATAACATTGAAAATTAATTATCAATGGTGCAAAGTACATGATTGATTGATTGATTAGTTCGATTTTAACGTCCAGTCAGCAATATTCCAGCTATATTAGGACGAGAACAAGTTAATCAATTCAAATTTTATAAGTAAGAGAAGAAAGAAACAAAGGTGAAAGGGACAACAGGGTCAACGAGTTTCGATTGCCACTGGAAAGGGGAAGAAATTGATATGAGCATGAGATTTAGCTTTCTATACGAGTGACTCCCGGTGACTCTCCTCTCTTTAGACAATAAAGAAAGGGTCTTTATAGTGCATGGAGCGTGGTGTTTCTGGCTCGCGGTCAGGTTTTCCGTATTATAGCCTGACTACCCCGCATAGGCATTCCCCTAGCTATCAACTGGGGACGCGCGCGGCAGCTTAGTATCCGGAGCCCCTGAAAACCGATTCAGCTGCTGGCGTAAAGTGCATGAATGTACAAAGTTAATGAACTGTAATTTCAACTGTTTTATAAATTTATTTTGCAGGAATCCCCATCTGCGAGTGGATTGGTTTGCGATCCATGATGTATTCCCTCTTAACCCAACAAAAAAGTGGTATGTTATTCAGAGGGAAATACGAACAGCCAAAGGAAGTGCAATACCACATCAACCCAGACATATCCATTACAAACAGTGCCTGTTTGAAAAAGAAAATGACTGTCAATAACATGAATTTGATTCGAAGCCAAAATCACGTTTTGTATATGAACAATGTGCGTAAAATTGGACTATGTAACTTTGACGACAACCGTTTTTTGGAAAAATTCCATCAATTTTAATGCTTATGGACATTATAAAATTCCAATCATTCAAAACTTGTGTAATGTATACATTTAATGTAAATAAATTACTGTACATTAGTCTTGTAAACATCAGTAGTGTTACCAAAAGTTCAGTGAATGTCACTTTTGAAACAAAATGTCACTGAAACTGTGTAAAACGTGCCATCGGGTCCAAGTTCTCCCCGTCTAGTTTGTGGACTAGTCCTCCATCAGCTACACACGGCCTCTTGTTGGCCTGACCAAGGACTGTGATTGGTTGAGGATTTTGAGGTGGGGGCATCACTTGCTGGTCTTGTAGCTGATGGGACTGTTGTTTAGGTGTAGGTCTCACCTGATTATGTTCCTATCAAAATTAAAAACACAAAAATAATAAGAATGCTTTTCCAAATCTAAACATTTGAATAATGAAAACATTGGAATAATGACATGACGAGAAAAGTATTTTTGCAATTTATGTGAATGTTACCTGAACCATTTGTAGTTTCAGCTGTTCCACAATTCTTTTAATAGCAAACAGTTTCTCCAATTCAATGTAGGAAATTGAACATCTCTCTGGATTTTTTTTNTGCCCGCCCTTGACGATTTCACCCTACTTTTCCAGTGGCAGTCAGAATTTCCCGTCCCATGGCCATTTCCATACCCCAGAGTGATTATTTATCAACAAACTTGTTCTCGTCTTGATATAGCTGAAATATTGCTGAGTAGACGTTAAACAATATTCAATCAATCAATCAATCATACGTAGAAAGGTTATATTAATATTTCCCATAATTCAGTCCTTCGGTTTCCATGTTGGACATCATAATTGGAATAGTTCTTTCAATGCTTTTTTCCGCCGTGCGCGGTCCAGGCTTATGAATAGGCCCACAGCATCCTCAGAGCTTGGAGTATGAGTCTTCCTAACAGAGGACCCCGAGGGAACCCCGGGATATAGAAATAGGACCCAGTATCTCCGGCTTGCGGGGTGTGACCCCTCCTAAACGGAGGCTGAGCCCGAGGGTCACGGGATATAGAAATAGGACCCATTCCGTGGTTGTGCGGGATTAATAAATATACAACCCATCTTTCGGATGGGATGTAAACTCAGGTCCACGTGCTGGAAGAAACGCCACGCTTCCTGCACATTAAAGAACCCTTGTAGCAAGCCCTTTTTGGGGTGGTCCGTAGGTGATCGGCTACAAGGCTAAATTCCCCGCCCTTGACGATTTCATCCTCCTACTTTTCCAGTGGCAATCAGAATTTCCCGTCCCATGGCTCTTTCCATACCCAAAAGTGATTATTTATTAACAAACTTGTTCTCGTCTTGATATAGCTGAAATATTGCTGAGTAGACGTTAAACAATATTCAATCAATCAATCAATGAATGCTTGTTATTTGTTCGTAAAATGCCTTTGTCATGAATGAAAGATCGTGTGATTCTGTTAGGAGACTGGATGATTTTTCAGTGTATGTTTTTAAGTATGTGTTCAGAGGTGGCGGGATATATAGTTACGAAGGACCAAATGACCTCAAAAGAATAGAAATCGACAGGATGACCGATAACACATTGATATATATTTCAGAAGAAGAATACAACGTAAAAGAATGCGCGGTAAGCCGAGGTTCTTTAAGGCTTTGCACACATCTCATAGAAACAACTTCTTTGGTGATTGGGAACACCAAATGTCTGAGTAAAATCATAATAAGTATTTTCCAAAATAAAACAAAATGAAAAGATTAAAATATAGTTAAATTTGGGAATGTGTGATGTACATCAAACAATATGTGGCATGAGTGCAAAGGTTTATTCTTATTGAACACAGGTATGGGCGACTATAAAAGCATCTTGCCTATGCTTATAACAAGTATAATTTGCGACCTTGTCTTCTGAACATTTACTCCATACCCCTTTATGTTTTCAATATTTTCCATTATTATAATTCTTTTTTTTTATTCGACATAAATAAATGATATATCTATTTGTTTTGTAAATGTATTTTATTTAAAATTGTTATTTTCAGACGTCAACTTCTGAAACCTTAGCAGAAACGTTTAGTGAATGAACGACTAATTTGTTTTTTGTTTTTTGTTCATTTTTAAACAACAGAATAAATGACTTCAAAAAATGTCGGTGGAAGTCAAATCAAGCAATCGCATGAATGTATTCAGCAATATGCTAAACAAATGAGAATTATTTAAATATAAAATTAGATTAAGAATATCTCGGAGTCAAATCAAAATGAGATATTATGAGATTATGTATGGTGTGTAATTTACATCCAGTCTGATGAAGTATCAGTTCCTATATAAATTTCTGGAGATAAATGAAATGTTTTAATATTACGTTGAATGAGCAAGTTTCCAGACTAAAGGTCTTATCTGAATTGAGCTTCTTTTGCACATCTTTTAATGAACCCTCCATTTTTTTTTAAAACATCAAAGAATGAATCAATCAATCAATCACTCGCTTCGTCAAAATATTTAATAGTCTAGGCCTGTCTTGTAATAAAGTAGCAAAGAAAATGTCAACACTTCGTTCGTGCTCAGGCGAAATGGCTTCCCTGGGATTTTTTGTAGTTTCTTGAAAGTCATTCCTAAAAAATTCCTCACGGCTTTACAAATAAAAGACACTGACGGTACATTGTTCGGCGTAAAAATATTTCTCCTTAACAGATTTTGTCGAATTTCTCTGTTATATACACTTGACGTCTTTTCAATTTCATATTCGATAACAGAAGTACATCTGGTGTCAGCTTCGTTGGTGACATCGTCTTCCTTTCTTTCGGTGCAACTTTCGTAAACTGTTTTACAATTTTATAACAAGTTGCCTTTGCAACACATACTTTCTTACTAATATTCCCAACATACTTTCTTACTAATATTCCCATATGATAATTCTATGGCGTCTAATTTAGGAATCAACATGCTTGTGGTTCAATTGGTATTGATTTCCCTTTGTTGAAAGTCGCCCGTGTTTATTAACTTTATCGCTTTACACCCTTCTTGTACGAGTACGTTATGGTATATGGCCAGTGTTGAGGAGGAACTATTCATGATGAAGGATATTTTTGTCCTCGGTGAAAAGACTCTTCAAACAACATACATTTCAGTAGCCATTTGTTACGTATGTAATTGTCTGAATGTTCAGGTAGAGAATGATTTTCTCCGGAAGGCTTTCGAGACTCGTGTTGGCAGATAATTATCTCTTTCTGGCTGTCCCCCTGCAAAAATGCAGTCTTTATGTCCACTGTACGTGTTTGCCACTGTCTCTGAGCCAGGACTACCGGCATAAGTCTAATAGCATCAGAACCACAAGTTGGTGAATCTTTCGGCAGGTATTCCTTGTCAATTTTCTCAACCAATCCTGCCTTGTGTATAGTACCATCTGTCTGTTGTATCCTTAAGATTACATATCCATCTGGTCGAAATGCATTTCTGCCCCATTTTTTTCGTTCAATATATCCACCATTTTTCTTCCATGAATCAAGCTCTTTAAGTTTTGCATCCTTGAATGAAAAATTTTCAAAAACGAAGGCTGTATTATTATCAAGATTTGAGTTTAAATTGTCATTTATGTTTTCAAGCTGTTCAACTAAAATGTTTGCTCCTCTCCTGAAAGAGGCTCCTTAGTAATATTCTAATGAGTAATATATATGTTAGAGTAGTTTGCAATACTGTGCAATATTTCAGCTATATCAGGACGAGAACAAGTTAAACAATTCAAAAATAGGCTAAAAAAGAATGCTATCATGGCTGAAAGGAAACCTGGAGCAACAAGTTTTAATTCCAATTGGAAAATTGGTGGGGATAGTGAGTCTGCTCTTATCATAGGATTTTTCCCCGTATATTGACCTAACTACCCACATTTACATAGTTTTTGCCTATCAAAAACATAAGGACGCTCTCAATAGCTCCAACGTTAATTCCCATCATACTCCTCCGAAATATTGCCATGCCATTTTACCAGAACTAGTTCTTGATTTGGTACCATATTTCTTAACTCTTGACTATTTGTATATATTTCTATGCTGTAATTGTAAAAAGGCAAAACAAAAAATTAACACGCATAATGTAGCTGCAAACTAAACAGATTTCTTACCTCTTTCTTGAATATTTGTATATAATTCTATGCTGTAATTGTAAAAAGGCAAAAGCAAAAATTAACACGGATGATGTAGCTGCAAAGTAAACAGACCAGCGACAATAAAAATGAAAAAAGGCAATCCGAAAAAATAGAAATAAGATGGTTCGATATTGAATATGTTAACAATGCTCATCACCAATTCAAACACCCAAATGAAGGAACAAAAGAGACTGAATGACTATTCAGTGTTGAACGTTCAGCGAGTAGTATTTTAGATATACAAGGGGAAAAATGGGAAGGGGCAGGAAATTTAGCATTCCACAAGAGTCCCAGTGATTCTGCACTCTTTAGACTATTTAGAAGGGGTCTTTCTATTACATGGAGCAGTGGCGTTTCGCCACACAATTTGGGTACAAAGGTTTGCGGTCAGGCTTTCCGTATTGTGACCTGACTACCCTGCAATAGACAGGGCATTCCCCTATCCACCAACTGGGGACGCTCCCGGTGGCTTTTTAGCCAAAGCCCCTGTAAACCGAGTCAGGTGCCGGGGAACACCTGATATTTACATGCTCTAAGACCATGGCTTCCAAATGATGTAAATGAACATAGAAAGAATTATTCTTTAGAATTAAGTCAATGAGTGGAATTGTTACAGAGTTTGAATTTGAAAAACAAAATTTGATGGGAGAGTCCATCACGAAGATTTCAAAGTTGGTGATTTGTAGGAAAACAAGATCTCGACCTATTCCTATTATTCAATGAAAAGAACCACGATAGAAGAAGTCTTGTTAAATCTGGATCGAGATGAAGATTTACCTGATTTCTTATACAACGCAGAGAAACATATTAATGGCTATACTTTCTGAAACAGAAATTCCTAGTACAAATACCTCCTTACCCTAATTTCATCCTAGGTCAACAATTACGAGGTACAATTTTTTTCTGTTCACGTGAAAATGATTATTTCTAGTTATTTAAGACCCTAAATGCTGCATTTAAGGTGCAGTCGATATCATACCATCATCAGGTGTCTAAATACCTAGACTCTACCAGTCAATGAATCCAAACATGAAGTGCCAACCACTTTCCAGATTGATTTACGAGATTCTGTTGATGTTATTGCGACATATAATCGTAAAAGACCAATATATCACTAAAAGCATAATTCTCGATAAAGCTCTCTAAGTAATCATACAACAGTCTAAGGTTAAAACCGATGGCTACAGAACAGTCTCACTTTTACTCCAGTGCGAGTTTCGCTAATGTCCTACAATAAGCTAATTTGTATGTCACATGATACCATAAGAATAAATCATATGGTCAAAATACAAACAAGGGGGTAAATGTGCCAAATGGATGAAAGTGTAAAACTGATAGGGAAATCTTTTGCGGGGAGCTAAGAAACGCAATTATTTCCTTAGAAAAGAACTTAAATACTGAGCTAATACAATGTATTAACCGTAAAGAAAGGTTAAAAAGACGAGGATACGCCCTTGGTCACTTGTGCATGTGATCCCTATTACATTTTCACAGATATACGAACAATTTGAAACAAAGTAGCGTTTCTTTAACTTTATCAACAAATTAATGTTTTCACACGGAATAATTAAAGAAAAGACTTACAGTGAAAGCGTGCTGCTCTTTCTTCTCCTTTGTTTTGGTTTGAACAGTGCGTGAAATCGGATATCGAGTAGCGCGAAACATAATAATAGACAGGTGACGTCTCGGCTCTTAACACATAACCAAAAACATGTCTCAGAAGAAAGCATGTTTAGACATATAACATGTAATTGCAATTCATATTTAGCTTCTAAACATTCCCCTAAATATGTTAAGTCGCGACATATAATACAAATGTATAGGCGCTAAACGCATTTTTTTACAGTGCAGAAAGTTCAAAGGTAGCAAATGCTTTAGAGATCGACAAAAGTCAACTTTGTTTTTGGCCAAACAGCGCTAATTTACTTTGGTGGATAAGAGGACGTAACAGAAACTTTAAACCGCTTGTGGCAAACAGATTAGGAGAAATTTAGTCGTTCTCAAATTCTGACCAGTGGAAACATATTTCAACCAAATTGAACTCAGCTGATTATATATCACTTGGCTTAAAAATAAGTGAATTAGAATTTAGCAATCTTTTGTAGTATGGACCTGAATTTCTACAGGATTCATTGATTATTGTACATAGACCTGTACAACAATAGGCCAGGAGAGTGGATAGAATTGGGTTGGGGCTAGATGAACTGGGCCAGCTTAATAGTGTTTGGGGAATGATTGGACTCGTTAAAACAATCTTGTCATGAGTTAGGTTTTATTTTGGTAAGTTCGCACCCCTCTTCGTTTTTCACACCCCTAATGATTAAAATGCTTTGTGACTATTTCATTAGTTGGACAGGTAAATTGTCAAAATATTCATATATAGAAAATAACTAAATACCGAAGTTACTGTGAATTTTAAATTCTGCATATGCGCATTTCGACAACTTATGTCTCTTCAGTGCAGATAAAATCTAAACGTTTGGAAGACCATTAAGTCAAATATGTGTAAAAACTGATAGAGAACAAATAACCAATATGATCTAAATGTAAAGCCAAATTCAGCTAAGGACAGAGCTTTGCATGAGGGANAGTGTTTGGGGAATGATTGGACTCGTTAAAACAATCTTGTCATGAGGTAAGTTTTATTTTGGTAAGTTCGCACCCCTCTTCGTTTTTCACACCCCTAATGATTAAAATGCTTTGTATTTAATGAAAATGATAGTTGTTTTTGTTCGTGATATGCTTAGTGACTATTTCATTAGTTGGACAGGTAAATTGTCAAAATATTCATATATAGAATAGAGGCCAAAAATTTCAAAATATTAATACACAAAATTGAAATTAGTTCATAAACTTTATGAAAAATATAGATCATCACTTCCCGTTTATTTTCTTAAAAACATTTATTTGGCCCGAGTTTTTTGGTTTTATTTATTTTATTTTTTTTATTCCGTTGTAGAACATCAATAAAGGAGGGAGTTTCCCAAAGACCGCCAACTCCACCAGCGACTGGTGGGAGATTTGTTAGTCAGCAGCAACTAGCACCAAATGGAGTAATCATTCCTAGCCAAGTTCCATCAACAACAACACTGACGCCGTATATCAAAGTAGAGAGAAAACCATTAAATGATGTAAAAAGTAGTGCAAATTGTAAAAGGCCAGCAAGTGCCACTAGACACGCCTACCTTAATTCAAGCAAAAACCGAAAATTTAAGGAATCAATGTATGAAAATGTAAAATCGACACATACAACAGATCTTGAAGAGGTAGACTTTACAGCAGATATATATCATGAGCTTTTGCAATCTACGATGATTGATTGATTGATTGAATATTATTTAACGTCTACTCGGCAATATTTCAGCTATATCAAGACGAGGACAAGTTTGTTAATAAATAGTCACTTTGAAAAAGATTATTAACTCTTTCACAAAAGGATAAAATTCATTCATTATAACGACTACAATTAGATCACTTTGATGTTTGCAATAAGATTCTGATGAATTGCGCTCCGTAATATGATGATGATGTGTGCATAATAATGAATAATATGCCACACATTTCTTTATTTTTAAGACATCAATAATAATAATAACAATATACATTTATTTAATCCAATTATTTAGTTATTAATCCTAAAATGTCCTAAATAACACCTAAGAAGGTGAAGCGCAAGGCCCGTGCACCAACCTTTCAAAAAACATCTTATTCTAGAAGTAGAATTGACAAGACCATTTGTATGTAAGTTGTATATTATGTATTAAAATGGTAATTAGTTTTTTATATTTGTGATGCTGATTAGGTTAGGTCATATCTAGCTCTTCATACCGATAAAATATGTGGTTAAAATTTACAGTTGTTTATGACTTTGTACTTCACATCTGGAGAGCTCGTACAATTTGTTTTATCAGTGGTTAGGTATCGGTCATTCAAGGTCATTTGTAATTGAATGGTGAATAAAAGGATATGGAGTAAATGCA
>MJUU01033399.1:69131-93211 GCA_002080025.1 Modiolus philippinarum | reverse complement strand
AACTGCAAATTTCTGACATAATTTTAACTAAATACAATATATTGAACAATTATTACGAGTGTCAGCCCAATTAACACATGAAAAGGTTGATGAATGGGCCTTGAGCTTTGCCCTTACAGGTTGCACTAACAGCACTGAACAAACCACAAAATAAACTATCTAACACTTTAGATATAAATATTACAAATGCAACTAAATTAATAAAAAATTATTAAACCCTAAACAAAAATAAATACAAACCATACTTCAATTACAAATGACCTTGAATGACCGATACCTAACCACTGATAAAACAAATTGTACGAGCGCTCCAGATGTGAAAGTCATAAACAACTGTAAATTTTAACCACATTTTAATACATAAAAGTTATATACAACTTAGGACATACAAATGGTGTTGTCAAATCTACTTCTAGAATAAGATGTTTTTGAAAGGTTGGTGCACGGGCCTTGCGCTTCACCTTCTTAGGTGTTATTTAGTGCATTCTGAGAGTTTTACTCTTGCAAGGACCCACCCAGTCAGATCTCTCTTGGTGATCCCTTTCTCACAAAACATCTTTCACTATCTTGGTTTTTTATATCATAAATAACAAAGCAGACGACAAGCCTGACATTAAAATTTGTAACTCTACCAGACTTTACGTCTCCATCTAACAATTTTCCCAAGATCTAAAACAAATATAACATCAGCGGTACTAACACAGACTCACAAATATGAACAATAGTGCTGCAAGTAACAACTTCACTGTACCATTCAGCAAAATGAATATGAGCGATTCTACCGAAATCAGTAGTGCACAAAAAAGTCCAACAATATGTGACTCTCCAGCAAGAGAAAATGATACCACTCTTCTGAGGCATCTAATGAGGATCTTACCAATATTACAAAGCAACTAAGGGACATACTTACTTTACGATACAATTTGGCCACAATGAAGGAACAATTCATACATGCTACTAAACACAACAAGTTGCCACCATTCCTTCAAGTTACTGTGGATTTCCGACCATACTATGGTAGTTTCGAAACTAAGAAAAATTTCGACACGTTGATTCAACAAACTACAAACTTTTTCATAACGGATCTAATGGAGAAACTAAAAAAGCAAGTGGATGATGCAATTCAAGAAAAAAACCAAAGAGTTCTACAAAGTGAATACGAATTTTCTAGCTGGCTTTGATATAAAGGACGAAAATACGGGCAAAATCCGTACCAATCTTCACAAAGAGGCAGAGAAACTCCTGAACGAATTCAAAGCAAAACGGGCAGACTACGTAAAAGAACTACATCAACCACAGGCAAGCTCATCAAAATACCAGAAGGTCAACAAAACCACTAGATTCGAACCCTACAAAGAGTCAACAAAGGCAAAAAAGGACAAAAAGAACCCGTTCACCCCTAACCAATGGAAACTATTACAAGACATTCTTAAATAACCTGAACTCACATACATATCAAAAAAGTTTGGACAACTTGACCAACGACTATTCTCTTTAATTATAGGATTTTTCTCTCTTTTTCCAATGGATTAACAATAATCAATATTAGTTTATCCAAGGGCATTTTTTAATTAAAGGATTTTTCTCTTTTTCCAATGGATTAATAATCAATATTAGTTACCAACCATTGATGTAAGTACCATCTATCAATAAATTCATCATCCAATTGTATGCCTTTATATTTCAGTCAAATGAAGTTAGCTCCATCCACTAGGAAAACATTTATTCAAATACTATCATCACCACTTTACCACTCACAAATTTGTCGAACAAACGCAAACTTACTAAACGATCTTTGAGGCGGAAGAAAATAAGAAAACTCCGTAAATCAAGAACACACAAATCAACAATACTATATGCTAAATCATGTGTAAAAACTTTCTCAAATTCTGAAATCAAAGACAATGAATATCATGTTCTAGCAAAAGGTCTAAAATTTGTACCACACAAAAGAAACACAATTAATGTCATCGTTCAACAAACTTACAAGAAATCTTAGATGCAAATATGAATTGGATGATGGAAGTGACTATCACACGCATCCATTTTATGTTTGTTTGAAATACAAACCATAATTAGCCTCAAATGCTATTGAAAAATTTTATGATAAATACAGTAAAAAGTTAAAAGTGCCATAAAACAATAAGGTGATATTTGAAAGCATTAAAAGTTGAATACAGCGCACAACTTAATCATAAAGCAGCACACAAAAAATTCAAATGAATACCACAAAGCAGAGCAGAGAATTCTATGACGGAAAAATATCGAACGGATGGACGGACAATGGTAATGCAATATACCACCCACTTGTTGACAGGGGTATAATGTCTTGAATTATTGCACAGGAAAGGTGCAGAAACGAATTCTTTTCAAAATTTTAATTACTTCTAAGGCCATAATTCTGCACAAAATTAACGAACTAGAACGACATGGAAATAAAACTAACAATATCAAAACAATTTGGGGAGGATGGCAAAGAAAACGTGCTTAGGTTTGCCTACATCTATTTCGATGTGCCCCGTGTTTTCTATCGATGTTGTTTTTGTCCTTATTTTTATCTTTCGTCGGGCTACTTAATGAAAAATATTTGAAGGCATGCACTGCCCGGTTTTACTTTTTTCCTCACTGACCGCTCCCGACATATGTTGCTTCAATGGCATATTTTAGATGTGATCAATGTTGATCAACATTTTTATTCTCTTCTTGCAACCCTGGTGCTTTCAGCTGGATAACCATGAGCATCGCCCAAATTGGCACTCCATGGAGGGTGGGGAGCAAGGGAGTGACCTTGATATAATCTTTGTCAAGAACACCGCTTAAGTGCACGCTAGGGGCTCCTGATCTTGCTTGAGGGATGAATATTGTTCACCTTTGGTTGAAGACCCTCAGGCGACATCAAGATGTAGACAGGAATAAAAGCCCTGCCCTTGAGTTTTCTATGTATCGTGTGCGTTTTTGTCACATGTACATTCACTCCATATCCTTTCATTTTTCCTATTAGAGATATTTGATAAAAAATAATATAACCTATGTTTTTTTTGTCTATCTTGAGATAAGCTTTTAACAATCTGTCCTTTAAATCCTGATTTTTAATTGATACATAGGACAACCATTTAATTGTTTAATTCATACTGCCTTCATCTTGGCTTGTTTTTTTTTCAGAATGGCAGAATCCTGCGATCATATTGGAACCATGTAATACACTCTTGTGGCAATAACCCAGCAGATAAAACTCTATACTCAACTCCCAAAAGATACGAGTAGAATAATCCGTCGAAACGTTAATTGATCTCGCACAGTTTTGGCAATATTTCCCCCAAGAAGGACACTTGCCGAAACTGGAAATTTCTATTTAAATCGCCAATCCATTTATTAAATACATTAAAGCGGCTAGAAAAAAACAATAGGAGAAGTGTCTCGAATGTCAACAAATAAGAGATTTAGAATTCACCTGAACTCCACATTCCTGGTAATCAGATGATAGTGTCTACGTTGATATACTTGTCATAGGAACAATCAATCATTCCTCTCTTGGGGTTGATACAGTACGTAATCCTGACTCTACCTCAACTTTTTCCTTGATTTTCCAACTGCTGGAGTAATTCTTATGTAGCCGTAGAGGATGAACAATCGCGTGAGAACAGCGGATGGAAATAGCAAGCTATATTTGGAAACATGTTGCTTAGAAAATACAGCTGTGGGATTGGACATTAAAACATTGTATGACGTCCTTTCCCTACCATATAAATTTATGACATTCCAGTATACTTACAAATTGCAATTATATATATATTTAGACACTATAGCTGTCGCAGCTTAAGGCCGAGTCATCGGGCTTCATTTTATTTTTTACACAGCTAAGCATAACAATGCGGACGTTTGGACCCAACATTTTTTTTTATTTTCCGTCAAATATTTTTCCAACTTATAATATCCAAAATTCTAAGAATCCAATGGGTGAAAAGTTACTGTCAATTATCTTGACAAGTCAACAATTCCATTAAACATGGTTAAGGGGAGAGGGTGTATGGAGAAGCTGTGAATTGTGTTGAGGAAATAATTAAACGGTTCGCATTGTCTTACAACGTATGAGTGACATCAGAGTTAATATACAAGAGCTATTGTGCGATTTGAAACTGAACTAAATATCTATTACTAGTAGAGAGGACCGACTATATATGGAACGTGCATCGATAATATTTTAGTTAATTTAGTTTCATCTTTTGTAAAATCTGGACTGACCAAAATAGTCGTCTAATCGTCTTGGCTGTGAATACTGTAAATGTGTTTGGTAAACGTTGAATATGTTATCATTCACAAAATAAATACTCTGGGGATGGCAACGTGCTCTAGGTATTTGCTCATTACTATTTGAAACCCATTTTTTTGCCCTGCATGTGCAATGGCAGCGGTGGAAAAGAACAAATATCGTTTTCACCTTTTTTACAAGTTAACAACACGGATGGTGACAAAACTTTCGGGATCTGTTGATGCAGGAAGCAACGGTCTCGAATTCACTATAGCTGAAACTTCTGCCATTGATGTAACTATCATGAGTAAGTTTATTCTTTTCCTTGATAAGCATATCATCGAGAATCTTTCTACACACTCCTATCATTCGCTCCCCTGAACCTCCGAAACGTGACGATTGTGGCGAGTTGAACTTCCAGGTGGTACCATACGTTTCTAAAGTTTTTGACAGTTTTGTTCTCGACAAAGTCTGCTTCTATACCAAACTCTTGAACAGAACCAACAAAGTTGGTGCCCCTATTAGAACGTATAAGCTTTACAGGCCCTCGAATTGCTACAAAACGTCTGTAAGCGTTTATAAATGATGCGCTGCTCATGTCATCAACCACCTCAAGGTGTATGGCCCTTGATACTAAACAAGTGAAAAGAATAGTCCATCTCTTTTGTTGAGCAGTGACCACTCTGGTTTTACGATGAATGACATGAAATGGTCAGAATCTTAGTTCCTTGTTGTTGGTTGGCCATCACTCATGCATTTCTGCATGGGCACATCAAACAGCCGCTGATACCAAGATCTGTTGTTCTATTGGCTGCTATTCATATCCTGGAAAGTCATATTCGTTGTATTTTTCTGTTCTACTCTGAAGACATAAAATATGATTTCTCAAGCAATATATTACTACTACACCCTTCAAAAAAAATTCACAGATAGAATACCTTTGTCGTCTTATATTTGTGAGTAATCAGAAATTAAAGGACAGTTATGACAATTCAAAAATAACACGTAACATATATTTGTAGTCTTGTCTTAATGATGAAATTATCTAATTTTAAGTTAAGTGGTAATTTCTTAAAGATATTAAAAAGTATGTGTGAAGATGTCAGATATGCTGTCAAACTTCAAAAGGGAGTTACTGATATGTTTCCTTCAAAAGTGCGAGTTAAACAAAGGTGTATTTTAAGCCCTACTCTGTTTTCATTATATATGAATGATTTAGTTAATATTTTTGATGATTCCTGTGACCCGTGTTTTATTCACGAACAAAGTATTTCTGCCCTTTTATATGCTGATGACATTGTGTTGATTTCAGAATCTGAAGCAGGGCTCCAGTCTTGTTTAGATAAAGTCTTCTCATATTGTAATAAATGGAATCTTTCAGTGAATACTAAGAAATCCAAGGTGATTGTTTTTAATAAACCTGGTAAAGTAATTAAAAATAAAAAATTCTATATTAATGGTTGTGAATTGGAAAATGCTATTGAGTATAAATACTTGGGAGTTATTTATAAACCATTTGGTAGTTTCACAAGGGCTAATGAGTATCTATGCCGAAAGGCAAGAAAAGCTGTATTCTGTATATATAAAACTCTTTATTCTGATAAGGTAAATATTTTACCACACCTTAAATTATTAGAAGCTTGTGTTAAGCCAATCTTAATATACTGTTGTGAAGTTCTTAGTTTAGATGTTTTACTGAAAGATAAGTCCACTATAGAGTCGAGACATTTTCTTTATAAACCTGTTAATGTACAACTGAAATTTACCAAACACATACTTGGTGTAAACAAAACTGCATCAAATATGGCAGTTTTTGGTGATCTTGGTATGTTTCCTTATTCTATAGATGCCATTAAACTATCTGTTAGATACTGGCATCACATTGTAAGTTCACAGCCCGATAAATTGATTGCCTATATATTTAAAAATTCACATTGCTCTGACTGATATTACGACAAGATGAGCATACTGTTTGAAAAGATTAATTTTGAGCATGTTTGGCAAAAATATGAATTCTTTTAGTAAAAGTAGGCTCTCCTTTTCTGTAGAAACCCAACTACCGGAACATTTTTTTTATTTTTGGGCAGAAAAGCTAAGTAGTGGACAAGGAAATAAATTAAGAACCTATAGCAAGCTGAAAAAAGATTTTGAATAAGACAATTTTTTGAAATTAGATTTAAACAAAAAAGATTTAGCGAATTTTATTAGAGTAAGAATTAGTAATAGTAATTTAATGATTGAAAAGGGCAGACACAAAAAGATAGATTTGACCCTTAGAATTTGTCCTCTCTGTAAATTAGGAATAGAGGATGAAGTACATTTTAGCATCACTTGTCCATCTCTTAGTGAGAAGAGACTTTCTTTTTTCAATAAATTGGAAAATATAGTCCCTTCTTTCTCTGATTTGTCAGATATTGAAAAATTTCATTTCATTTTCAAAAGTAATGATTATGATATTATGACTTGCTGTATTCAGGGTATAAGTGATCTTTACACTGAAAGGAATAAGCTTGTTTAATTTATGTTATTCAATGAGTAATATTTTATTGCCTCCTCAGTCTTGATATTTAATTTTCATGTATATAATGTACTAAAATCTGTATTATATTTATTTTTTGTCTTCCTTGTTTGTATTTGTCATGTTTGTCATTGATAACAATCCTATTTTGGATTTTAATATCAATAAAAAATTGAAATTGAAATTGTGTACGTTGGAGACTGTGAAGGCTGATTGTTAGTGTAAAAACAACAATGTTATTAACTTCAGATAAAGGAGTTCACAGATTGTTATATCGGTGTAACATTGAAAATTGTTCAAAAGAAACAAAAATTTAATTACCTCAAAATTAAGCTATGAAATGTAAAAAGTTGGAATAGAAATTAAATGACTAGCTTTAAATGTAATTCCGTATTTAGATCTCATGATTATATTTACTGTCACTTTTTCAGGGCTGTCAAGTCCATGGAAGTAGAATGATTGAGATTTTATAAACAGGGTCGCGAAGCGAGTCTCCCACCTCGTGCAGCGTGGTGGCATTTACGGCGGGGGGGGGGGTCTGAAGCTTTTGGGGTTAATGGTGCAAAATCCTGCATTCTGGCAGTCTCCTGAGGCACAAATCTTATCTCCAAACATTGATTTTTTCCACATTTTTTTTTCAAAATGTTAGAATCTCAGAGTTTCTCATTTTAGAAAATAACTGTTTCAACATCAATCACAAAAAAGGTCATGGTTTTTGTTTCAGGACACAGCTAAAATGACATTTGGTAATTAAAAATATGAAGTGTACATGTACATGATACCCGGACAAGGCACTTTAAAAATTGAAGTAACCATCCATCAAGGAAAATTAAAATCTGTAGTGCTTTACATTTAATAAAGAGTAGTTATCAACTTTGTTAATCCACCAAGTCCAATAGTAGAAAATCACACTCCCTGTATGGTATATATGTTTTACTAAAATAGCCCTTAAGATTTAATGGATGGAGGACACTGATGAAATAATAAGATTTTAAATGTTAAAATCTCTCACCTAGATTTGATCAAAAGTACATATCAACAATCAGACATCTATTACATCCAATGGTGTTGTCAAGTCTAAGAGGATAACTACATGTATGATAATGACGACTTTATTATATATAATGAACAAAATAGCAGTAAATATCTTTCAGTGCTAGGCTTGTGAAATATATTGGAAGACTGGTTGTAATATTGTGAAAGAATTTGGAATTTGAATGGTTCAAATAGAGATTAACAAATTAAATGGAAATCTCAAATAAAGATGCTGGTACCAAAATTAATGTCACGTATATAGATTTTATACATGGAGTAAAAGATTTGAACAATGAAAATTCAATTATTTGCTCTGTAAAAGGTTTTGTAGAAAGTTAACTTACATGGCATAATTAATTATTGATTATAGAAACTGATGTTACCTTTGTTTAATACAAACTATTTTTTTTCATGATACATTCATAACAAATACTCGCTCCTCATCAGCATTGCTGTGAGGTAAGGTTAGAACAAGCTTTGCAACCTTGGACAGTCTGCCAAATCTGAAACCTCCAGTCACTGGGTCTCTAATTAGAGCTAAATAACCCCAGAATATTTCCATTCGAAGGTATTCCACCGAGTCATCATCCAAAGATTCCTGCAAAACTGCCTCAATCCAAATGTGTGGAGGAATATCTGTCTTTGACAAAGTTTGATAGTCAACAAATTCTTCAAAAAGTTTCTGCTGTACGGAAACTGATTCATCTGCAGAAGAGTGTTGTACCTGTAATATGAAATCTTTTGTATAAAACATACACTGTAGTAAAACAAGATGATTGAAAGTTCATTGCTATTTGCTGAATAAACTTTAGCCACTATTTTTGCTGAAAGTGTTACAATATTATATTTATTTGGATATCAAACTGTTAAATAAAAATAACTCAAAAGTAAACTTGCATGTTACATATGTTGTTGATGCACACCTTAGACAACTACCCTTAGTCTTGTCTTCAACATTTTGGTGGCATCTTGATAAAATGTGCTGCTTTTAGCGAGATTGTAATAAAAAGCTATGCCAAGCACAGCAAGTTTGAACTCTGTACATTGGGGGACCAATCTATTTCAGCCCATGGTGGACTGACTAAGCACTTTTATCACATGTGGCCCAATGTGGACTTACTATTTATCTTTGACAAACTTCCTGTATTTTGTTCTTAGAGCAGCCAAAGAGACATAATTTGTCGAAACGGCCATCCAGCTCATTTAAATTTATTATAGTTGTAGTTGGAGTTCACATGATTTCTCAAGTGCATTTATTCCATATCTTTTTGTCAAATATTATATCCATGTCCCTCCCTTTCACCATTTTCGGCAGTATAAAAAAATAGATTAATAATACCTTTCACAAAAATACAGGACTTGGTTAATGTTGCTTTCAGATCGCCGATTGAAATCTACAAACTGGGCATTCTCAAGGACTTCATCATTGAAAGGAAAATGGTCTATAGCATACTTAATACCAACTTCGTGGAATTTTCTGACCCCTCTGTGCAATTTGACTTCATCTGCTGGTGCTACATCGCCTTCATTCAACATTTTGTTTATCTTGGATTTAATGATCAGGCCCATGCTCAAACCATCATCTATAAAGTAGAAGACAAATTTAATTATTCTGCATGTAATGAATATGAGTGTTTAATAATTTAAAAGTTGATAGATGCATGTAACATGGTAAAAATATACATTTTCTGTATAACTGAACATGTCTGTCACTTGTTTCTTTACATTTTTCAATTGTACTTCTTATACATGTATACCTAGATTAAACTTAAAAGCAGTGTGTACAAAGTTGTGATTTACCAAAACAATGCAATGAATTTAAAGTAATCGCTAAGTGTACTTTCATTTTAATTAATTCAATCATTTTTTCTAACATCATGCTCCAGTTTGGAAACGACACACAAAAAGCAACTGTAACTAACTTGTTGATAATGTTAAAAGGAAATGTTTAAAATGAGTTATCTCCCCTATGCACAGCTATTGTCAGAGAAAAACTTGATTTTTCTGCATTTGTTTTACAATAAAACAGATTTGTTTTTTCCAAAATTTCATATGAATCAAGAAAGACCTATCTGATCCCTTAAATTAGTTTGGATAAAATGAACATAAACTCATCTTTCTCCAATGAAACAATCCTTGCATAAAGGGGGAATAATTTTTTTAGCTAACAAAAAGATGATTGTACCTTCCAACTGAATTTCACGGTTACTGAAATCAATGTTTAAGAGGTCGGAGCACCTTTCAACTGCCAGGTACCCTGGTTTGACCAATTTTGCCATAATGATTTTAAGAATTTGAAAATCTGAAACGAAATATCACAAATCATCTATTTCATCTATTACAAATATAAACATAGAGACTCTTACTTTCAATAACATTTCACATATTGATTACTTGACTTATAATTTATAAAAGGAACTGAAAAGCTAATATATTTTTAATAACTAGATATGAAGACATGCTGCTAGATGAAAAAAAAGACTTTATCTAAAAGTGCACCTTTTCAATTTTTTATATTAATAATTTTATGATTTTTAGATTTTTCTGCCCTTTAAAAGAAATATAAGAACTACATTTTAATAGATTTGCCTTTGCATTTTTGATGTAATGCATTGCAGTTTGTTTTTGGTAGAAAAATGCTGAAGTACATGAATATTCATATACTAGTATATATACCTGTGTGTACATGATGTGGATGGAAGGAATTCCCCTCTGAAGTAACAAGTTCAAATTTGTAAACATTGGAATAGCTCCTTGCAGAAAATAAAGAAAAACTCAGTCATCGGGTCTTGAAAGTAAGATTGAAGTCTTTTGAATCTTGGTGCTGAGTCCTCTGAAAATATAAAAAAAAACATATCATATATTAATTTTTACTAGTCATGCTAATGATACATTGAACTGACAGACTAATGATACATTGGAGCCTTAGTACTAAATGCAATATCAATATTTTATTCAGATATTGCATTCATTGAATTTTATTTTGGCTTGAAGTAATGATTTAAGCATTGCATCACTATTTGTAACTTACATATCTATGTAAGCTGTACATTGTGGAAAAGGAATCAATAATCAACGGATTCTTGAAATCATGGCAAAATTTCATCTGAAACTGGGACCATGTTTGTGTCACTTTTTTGAGATTCTTTTCGCTGAAAATGCCCCTGTTTGGCATTGTTTTAGGCCAAAAACATTAAGATTTTGTTGTTTGAATATAGAATACGCTTGAAGAACAGCATAAACAGCAAACCTGAAGCAATTTTAACCGAGAAGTCCACTAATCGTCTGTTTCAAACATGAATTTTACCATGCAGTTAACAGGTTTAAGCACATGTCCCGAGAAAATCAAACACGTTCATGCTAATGTTTCTTAAAAAAGAAGACTAGAATGTTCTGCAATTCATTTAAAATGGATGAAACATTTTTGTGGTATCATTGTGGGACAGTGTTTGGACACCCACCCCTTTTCTTGGCCATTTACATGCAGTGACAATAAATAGGATTTACTGAGAAGGAACTATTCATTCATGTTAAAGGGGTAAGTCATTTTTATACTTGATAATTTTTAGCTTAAGAATTTAATGGCATCAGTTCTGTTCTATTTGTTTATAAAATATTAATAAGAATGAATGGAATACACATGCAACCTTAACTCAGAGACCTATTTACATGTATTAAATGTCTCTGTCTAACTTGAAACAGTTTAAGATGGTCCCTGGGAGGATGCATAGACACTTCCAGATATTTTGGAACAGTCTTTAGCCTACTTGATACAGCTATATAGAGATTTCATATGCTGCTTCATTGTTAGAAAATGTATAGCTTTATATATAAAAATATGAATAAAAAGATGAACTATCTTACCCTTTTAGTATGTTTATTCATTCTTAAATGTTGAAAAAAAATTAATGATAGTCCCATGAGCTTCCATTTCACACAGTGTTCAGAAGAATGTAGAGCTTGCATAAAATGCAAAATTATAGGCATATTATATTAAAAGTTACCCAGTTTGCGCCAAATGTGGAAAAAAATGCATGTTTCTTGGTTAATTATAAGGTTGAATAGAAACTCACTGAGATATAAACCTATTCCAAACAGAAAGACTGAAATATTGAAACCTTCAAATTATGAATCAAAATTATGATTTCAAAATTGGTATGCAGCCTCTATATGGTTAGTTGTAAGGAACCTCCTATTTTGAGTCCTGTCGGATGTGTACTTCCTGTTTGACGAAATGTTGACTTAGTTACAAAATGTAGTGAAAACATGAATTTTTCGTCGCATTTTTCTCAGCTTCTACAAGAGGGGTATGCAGCCTCCACATGGTTAGTTGTAAGGGACGTCCTTTTTTGAGTCCTGTCGGATGTTTTCTTCCTGTTTGACGAAATGTGGACTTTGTTGCGAAATGGAGTAAAAACATGATTTTCCGTCGCATTTTTCTCAGCTTCTACAAGAGGGATTGATTTCAAAATTGGTATGCAGCCTCTTTATGGTTAGTTGTAAGGAACGTCCTATTTTGAGTCCTGTTGGATATATACTTCCTGTTTGAAAAAATGTGGACTTAGTTACGAAATGTAGTGAAAACATGAATTTTTCGTCGCATTTTTCTCGGCTTCTACAACGCGGATTGATTCCAAAATTTGTATGCAGCCTCTATATGGTTAGTTGTAAGGAACGTCATGTTTTGAGTCCTGTCGGATATGTACTTCCTGTGTAACGAAATGTGGACTATGTTACGAAATGTAGTGAAAAAATGAAGTTTTCGTCACATTTTTCTCAGCTTCTACAAGAGGGATTGATTTCAAAATTGGTATGCAGCCTCTATATGGTTAATTATAAGGAATGTCCTATTTTGACTCCTGTCAGATGTATACTTTTTGTTTGACGAAATGTGGACTTAATTACAAAATGTAGTGTAAACATGAATTTTGGTCCAGGGTTCAATGAGTGGGGGTATACTAGGTTGCCATTCGGCGACAGCTCTTGTTACAATTATGTACATGTTCATAATACACCTAAATGATTACATCAAAAGAATTTGCTGTCAATTATACTAACAAAGAATAAATCAATATATTGCCTTTATCACTAACAATTTATATCCAAGATTAATGTTTTCATCATGATATTTCTGCTATTTACTGACCAGTATCACATTTAACTAATTTGGTATATACCATTGTACATTTTACATGCACTTTGATAACACAAATAGTATTTATAAGCTTCATTGTACATACATACATGTATTAGTCAAATGTTTGTGACCTTAACATATAAATGACAATTTTGGATTACTCAAAACATGATATTTGTGTATAAATCAGAATTATATGAAAACAATGTTTAAGTATTTTCAGGACAGTATAAATATTCTATATGAATGAGAGTGTATCATGCTGGTTTACTGCATGCAATCAATCAGTAACAATTTGTAAATGTAGTACAGTAAGACTGCATGTCAGTACTGAAATGTTGGTTTATTATAATTGAAACAACAAAATTAAATGTTATTAAGGAATATTTATCACTTTACCCTACTTTTGAAAGTAAAAAAGTTACTCTGGTAACAGTTAAATAGAATACACATTTTCACACATTAGGGTCTAGAACATACATGTACAAGAATCACAACAAACAAAACAAATGTTGATTCCAATCTCCTGTGCCTAAACAAACTTTCTAAAAATATTAGACAGTAAACTGTTTGATTAGTATGTTTTTCATACTAGTACATACAGCTCACATGTATCTGGATTACTTTCAATATTTTGGCATTGAAGTTTTTATTTTCACTTAAATTTGTATGATTTTTATACATGAAAATAACGAGCAATATTCTTGTAAAATCAAGACAACAAAAAACAAAATAAAAACAAAAAAAAATACATAGGAAATCTATGTTTATGTTTAGTAAATATGGATTTGGATTCTATACTTAAGTAAATGGAGTGCACTGACTCTACCACAACTCTTTCTTTATTGTTTTTGTCTTTATTATTATTTAATCATGTCAATCATTGTATTTAATTGTAGACATGTCTAAATTGTGTGCTCTCGTCAAGAACCCTTAAAAATACACACTAACACATCTATAAAATGACGAAAAAATCTTTATTTATAAACAATTCAAATACTAGGGGCAACATGCATCGGATTATCTCGGACATTTACTTTTTCTTTCTTTAATATTCATGGATTTTGAGTTCCACACTCCGATGCAGTGTCCTGGTAAATGGTAGATGTACGAAAAAAACTGAAAGGGTGTCGAACACTGAAAATTAAGTCCTTGAAACGAGAAAAAAAAAATAAACCGGTTCCACGATTTTTTTTGTGAAATGTTTTTCCGTTTGGCAAACAGGGGAGTGAAAAAATATGACAGATTTTTGCAAAGGTCTCTCATCGAAACTTACCACATCTAAGATTGTTGCATTTCCATTTACATTCAGGAAGGTATACATTTGACACCGTTAATCTTTTAACTGGAACTCGGAGAACAACATTACAATCATAGTTATTACTTTTGACTCTAACGAGGTTTACTTTTCTCAAAATAATTAATGTGTTTTATGTGTCACAAACACGACATGTTGCTATTTTGCCTCTTGTTCCACAAATCCTACCACCATAACCACTGGAAGTGTACATTAATAGAAAAATAATCCACAAAATTAGGAACACCGCATTCATGATGAAGCAGTCTCCATGAATTCACGTGCAAATAGAAACGAAAGGGGGCAATTGATTGATTGATTGATTGAATATTGTTTAACGTCTACTCAGCAATATTTCAGCTATATCAAGACGAGAACAAGTTTGTTGATAAATAATCACTTTGGGGTATGGAAATGGCCATGGGACGGGAAATTCTGACTGCCACTGGAAAAGTAGGGTGAAATCGTCAAGGGCGGGGAATTTAGCCTTGTAGCCGATCACCTACGGACCACCCCAAAAAGAGCTTGCTACAAGGGTTCTTTAACGTGCAGGAAGCGTGGCATTTCTTCCAACACGTGGACCTGAGTTTACATCCCATCCGAAAGATGGGTTGTGTATTTATTAATCCCGCACAACCACGGAATGGGTCCTATTTCTATATCCCGGGACCCTCGGGGTCAGCCTCCGTTTAGGAGGGGTCACAACCCGCAAGCCGGAGATACTGGGTCCTATTTCTATATCCCGGGGTTCCCTCGGGGTCCTCTGTTAGGATGGCTCATACTCCACGCTCAGAGGATGCTGCGGGCCTATTCTTCAGCCGGGACCGCGCACGGCGGGGGGGACAATTGAATTACTCTAATTTTCGAATCCTTCCTAACCTGACTTAATTCACTGAAATTTGGTTCCTAATTAATCGA
The DNA here is from genome assembly GCA_002080025.1 of Modiolus philippinarum. Classification (NCBI taxonomy): domain Eukaryota; kingdom Metazoa; phylum Mollusca; class Bivalvia; order Mytilida; family Modiolidae; genus Modiolus; species Modiolus philippinarum. The sequence continues at coordinate 78,057 of MJUU01033399.1, read as the reverse complement.
AGAAGCCAAAATCAAGTCTTGAAATATAAAGAAATGAAATATGAAATAAATGAAAGTACAAAGGCTGAACAATAGACCGTGGACAACGATTGATCTGGACATCGATATATAACAAGTGTGGATCGTATTGCAAGGCAATACAGAAGTCCCCTACCGGTGGAATAATTCAGCAAAAATAGTTAAAGAAGAAAAGTTTTCCGAGCCCAAGGCCCATAAATCCGTCAAAAATCAATGGACCCAACCTATACTCAAACTTGATCTGTAACCCATAGTGGTTGATTAACAATGCAAATATCAGCTTCATATCTGAAACAGTTTAGAAAAAAAGTGTGGAAACCTATATTTTACCAAAATTTTCTAAGTCAAAGGGCCATAACTCCGTCCTTAATCAATGGACTGGAACCAAACTTGAACTTGATCTGTAACTCATAGTGGCAGTTTCACACGGCAAATATTAGCTTCATATCTGGAACGATTTAGAAAAAAAGTCCGGAAAACCTATATTTTACCAAAATTTTCTAAGTCAAAGGGCCATAACTCCGTCCAAAATCAATGGACCAAAACCAAACTCGAATTTGATCTGTAACTGACTGTGGTAGACTCACATAGTAAATATTAGCTTCATATCTGGAACAGTTTAGAAACCTATATTTTACCAAAATTGTCTAAGTAAAAGGGGCATAACTCCGTCCAATATCAACGGACCACAACCAAACTCTAACTTGATCTGTAACTCATTTTGGTAGACTCACATAGTAAATATTAGCCTCATATCTGGAACGGTTTAGAAAAAAAGTCCGGAAAACCTATATTTTGACCAAAATTTTCTAAGTAAAAGGGCCATAACTCCGTCCAATATCAATGGACCGGAACCAAACTCGAACTTGATCTGTAACTCATTGTGGTAGACTCACATACCAAATATTAGATAAATATCTCTTACAGTACGAGAAAAAAGTCCGGAAAACTGAGTGTGACGGACTGATGGAGTGCAAACCTAAAGTCCCCTTCGGCGAAGCCGGAAGGGGACTAAAAACACCAGACGAACCTCTCAACATATATAGTATATAATAACAATAGGTAGTCATATGTGGAGGTGTAAATTTTAAAACAGTAGTCGTGTCACCCTCATTTAAAAATCTAGTAGTTATGACTAAAATCATGTAAACTGGGGTAAATACGACAACTGGTAGTCACAAAAAGAGTCAAATGAGGGGGTGTAAATTCTTAAATAACAGTAGTTGTTTTGCTATAAATACAGCTCTCTTTCAAAAATCAGAAAAACAAAATCCTGAAAACAACTCGTCTAGTATTAAGAATGGCACAAAAAATGCTATATACACAGTAAGTACATAAATTTGTATAAAATGAGATTGGAAATGAGAATAGGAATAATCCCATTTACCATTAAACGTAAACTTTTTTTCTACTACATCATGCACGGTCACTTCTACCATTATTCAGGTCTTAAAATTTGTATTTTTATTAATTTGAACATTGGCAATGCACGATTTTTAAGCAAAAATGTTGATTGACCATTGTTACATTATTTTAGAAAGAAGCGAAACATGTTGATAGGGCAGCTCAATTTTGCCGAGAAACCTAAATTTTCTACCGTGTTCATTTATTTCAAAATATCACTACAAACTTTTCAAATGCAATAAAGGAATCTCAATAATTTAATCAAAGTATTCAATAACATTTTTAGAAGAAAAGTGGTGGTCAGTGTGCAAAGAATGAAGGGGGAAAACGATAATATTATATCCTTAAACTCTAATTCGCTTGGTCCTTGACTTTAGACCGTCATTTAGCCTTAACCATCAAAAGGGTACACCTTTTCATTCAAACTCTAATATTACCACAAACAAAATGATGTTGGGAAATATGGGTGGTCAAACGAAACAGAAATGGGAATCGACAAAATATATTTAAAACTATTTTAAAAACGTACGAATAGAATTTCACGTTACAGCGGTATTTCTTTTATTTTTACTCAAAAATCATTTTATGACCACACCATTTACATATAACTTTAGTATTACTTTAGTACTTTAATAACACTCTAGTGTCGTTTTTTTTATAGATCTACTAAAACCAAAAATGAAAACACAATGCAAAAATAGGATACCGTAAGTGATTTTTAGCGTTTAATTTGCTAATTAAAATAACGTATGTCAAACTTACCACATAGTTATCGTAGGTATGTTGTTTTTCATATTAATGTCAATTTTTTCCCCAAGGACAGTTAGACAGTTTAAACCATTCAAGCGCCACAATGTTAGAAATACGAACATTTATCAAATTGAATAAATTATGGTAACATTGATTGACAAAAAAAAATAATAAATGGTTATATAATCTGTCATGCAATTAATTTGCGTTGAAATATACATGGTGACATTTTTTTTCTTTTCAGCGTAATTACAAACTTGATATCTTTGGACAGAAAAGAGATTAACATAATAAAAGAAAACAGAAGTATTTTAGACACAAAAATACATAATTTAAACGTTCAAGTGCTTGACCACCAAGCACTGATTGAAAATCATATCAAAAGAATAAAAAGTGAAAGACAATACATGAACATTTTAGATGAAAGACTAAATAAATTACAGAGGAACCAATAATAAATTGTGAAAATTTTGTATGTGTGTGATTTATTATCTGTTTAAACGTATAATTGACGCTTTTCGACAAGTTTAAAATATCTATAACTTCGAGTAGTTAGATTTTCAACACATGCGCAACAGGCAAAAAAAAAAAATGTAAGTTTTAAGTAGTCTTAACTTAGTTTGAGTATTCAGATAATCTGACCAAATGACATTCACACACACACACACAAAAATAGGAGTGTCGGTAAATCCTATATATAAGAATTTTCTCCCAAAAAAAAAAAAATAATTTCATTGCAGAACAATGAACTACCCATCTCTAAAGGAATTTATAGAAAATATCCAATTAATAGAGGAATTGTTACAATGGTCGGAAGACAACAACTTTTGTTAAAGATAGGTTAACACTGTTGGTCGGTCTACCTCACATCTTGGAGCTATTTAATAACGGTGAAGAATTAACCCAAATGGGCCATACAACACTCTTTATTAAATAACCAACAAGTTGTCGACAGGTTGTTTATTCTGAGCACACAAACAAACCCCCATACTAGTCAAATTCAATCCTGCAGTCTTGTCTGTTCGTTTTCTGGAATGAAACTCGATTCACACGAAAAACTAGCAGAGCATGAAGACTTTCATGCACTGGTAAACGATATCGAATATCTATCGCAAAGCCACATTTTATCAGAAATTGACCAAAATTTGTCAAATGTACAAATGAACACCGAAGAACCGAATCCTGCAACTTATCTTCCACAGCAAGTCGGTGCAGGTGATAGGGACCCTTCATATCTTTTTAAACAAACTGGTCAGAAAACATTTTCAAAAAAAATTGGCATCCGAAACGACATACAGCATAAAATTTACGGATGTGTGGAAAGGAAAACAAAATACGCGACATAACAAAAAACATTCACTATATCTACACCGAACTTCTTACAAAAGCAAAAGGTGCTGACGAAGATCTCGGACGCGTCATCGTTAGTCACCCCCCACTTAAATTAATTGATTGATTGAATATTGTTAAACGTCTACTCAGCAATATTTCAGCTATATCAAGACGAGAACAAGTTTGTTAATAAATAATCACTTTGGGGTATGGAAAGGGATAAATGGTCAAACATAAATTCAGAAACGGTGATGGAAGCGATCGAACGTTTTCTAAACAGCGAGGAAAACCTATGTATAGAAGAGCAAATGGAGGTCATCATAGGGAATATATCTGTTCCCAGCGGTAGCGGGAGGTTAAGCATAACTAACCTATCAGGCCCGTAGAGTTCCATTGCCATCAAAAGATCCATGCTAAGAGTAGCAAACAACGATCACTTATGTTTGGCTAAGGCCATCGGTAGGTGTTTTGTGAAGTTGTGTACGGTCGTCCCTATCGCACTTAAAAGAAAAAAATATTTGATAGGTTGTGCCACAATGTTTTCATTATTGATTCACTGGTAATACCAAATCTCAACATGTATATCTATTGATTCTTTATCGTGACATAAACTTTTCAAGCTTTGACCTCGACCTCATTCCAGTGGCAGTCAGAATATCTCGTTCCATGACCCTTTCCCTACCTAAAAGTGAGTATTTGTTAACAAACTTGTTCTCGTGTCATTATAGCTGAAATATTGCTCAGTAGACGTTAAACAATATTCAATCAGTCAATCAATCTAAATGATTGATTGATTGATTGATTAGTTAGAGTTTAACGTCCAATGAGCAATATTTCAGCTATATCAGGACGAGAACAAGTTAATCAATTCAAAACAAATTGTAAGTAAAAGAAGAAAGAAATAAAGGTGGAAGGGACAACCGGGGCAACGACTTTTGATTGCCACTGGAAAAGGGGAGAAATGGGTAGGGGCAGGAAATTTAGCCTTCTATACGACACCCAGTGCGTCTGCTCTGTTTAGAGAAATATAGAAGGGGTCTTTATACTGCATGGAGCGTGGCGTTTCTCCACACAGTTTGGCTACAATGGTTCGCGGTCAGGCTTTCCGTATTATGACCTGACTACCCCGCATAGACGGGGCATTCCCCTATCCACCACCTGGGGACGCGCCCGGCAGCTCTGTAGCCGAAGCCCCTGAAAACCGATTCAGGTGCCGGGTCAATCTAAATGAACATTTTTCTTTAAAACGTTTCTTTGTATCTTAATGGGATTTTGTAAACATTTGTTGAATCACTCCTGAAGAAATGTAAGAGGTTCTTGATGAAAAATGAATAAAAATTGGAGTTTCATAGACAAAATTGTTCAATACTTTGTAATGGATAAACCTAGAGGGGTAGGAGATGTCAAATGTCATAGTTAGCTTTGTGTTTTGCTGTTCTAACATTAACCAGCAGCAAAGACTGAAAACAACCCCGTTCTTCGAAGGATTTAACTGCTCTTTCTCTTTAGAGAAATATAGAAAGGATCTTTATACTGCATGGAGCGTGGCGTTTGGCTACAATGGTTCGCGGTCACGTTTTCCGTATTATGGCCCGATTACCCCGCAAAGACAGGGTATTTCCGTATCCATGACCTGGGAACGCGCCCGGCAGCTCTGTAGCCGGAGCCCGAAAACCGATTCAGGTGCCGGGTGCATACATGCATTTGTTAATCAGGTTTATGAATTATCCCAACATTTTGGTTGAAATAAAATTTTAGTATGGAATAATCTTCTTTTTTTCAGATTTTGGAGTAATTGCTTATATTGAATAAGCATAAAAGGAGAGTAAAACTAGAACAAGAGAGAAATCTATATAATTTAGTGAATGACACTTTTGACTTGTAGAAGGAGGAATATTTCTTGCAAGTATTAGACAAGGACTTTGAAGAGTTTATTGACCTTGATATTACAGATGACATAACCAACAAGTCAAGAATTCAAATTTTAATAAAACCAAAAGAGGTTCAAGAAGATGTTGCAACACAAAGATCTGATATTTCTCTTCAAGACCAAGCTTGACCGTCGTTATTCAATTCAAGCAGACCCGTAACACCATCAATTTCTGATACATTTAGCAGACCTGTTACACCTTCGTCTTTAAGTGTAGGCATGCCAACCACCTCTACACCTTGTAGGTATAGGACTAAGTAACCTGTTTTCCTAAACTGCAACAATTAGCAAGCAGTCAAAATATTTGTCAATAGTGTTGGAGAGTGCTGGCGGCCATATTGAACCTGCTGAACCTGTCCCATAGAATGCATTTGATGAATTACTCTAGGGGGCGACCGTGCTACAGGGGGCTGGGGCTATGAACGCCCCCGAAGCTGTTGTGGCTCGTCCACTGAGGTCCCATATCAGCCAGATGCAGAAAGGGAGATGATTTCCACTGATAGTGGACCGACTCTCACTACAAAGGACCTCGTGGTGGACGCACGCCCAGAGGTGCAGCAACAGTTACATTTCATCGTTGAAGATTGGGAGCGTTCAGAGGTAGTATACCAAGAGACGTTCCTCGACCTGAGAAGGTCCTGTAGGGACATCTTCGGCATTGAAGAGGGAACGAGTTGCAGGTTAAGAGATGATTGATTGATGTTTTACGCCAACTTCAGCAATATTTCAGCTATATCGTGGCGAGAACTGTTAAGTATATGGAACGATTATAATAAATAGAAAAAATATCAATTTAAAACCATATAGCTTTATACAAGTTAAAAATGTGTGTAAAATATTAAAAACATAATAGAAGAAGTGTTAGTTTAACTGTTACAAGGTTAAGTGCTGTGGAGTGGTCCCACACTCCACCGGACATCTACAGTGCCTCCGTCCAGGAACTGTACTTTTGATCCTCAGGACCTAAACAATCAAGTTCCCCATGTCTTCTGACCATCAACGAAAAGAAAAAGAATGTGTCATATAGAGATATTATTCAAAATTTCAATTATTTTGTTTTACTCTACTTGCTGATTTGTTTAATTAAGAAATTAAGAACTAATATGACATGGTCTCGAGTGGGAATTACGTATACACAAGATAGGAAGGCGCCAGAGATTTAGCGCTACTTGATTATGTATGCCCTTACTATATAAATACACTATACAATGGCAAAATAGTCAACGGCCTCCGTGAATACACGCAACTATGCCGTATAGGAAAGAGAATACTGTTGCACATGCGCGGTACCACATCCGGTTCCATGGTCTTCTGTCACTGGATCAAGGAGGGTCCCACGGAACTAAGAGTAATTATACAACATCCCCTCCGTCTTGAAAAGGAGGAACGCTAGTTCCGACTAGGGACGAAGTATAGAACACCCCTAGGCCAAATATACAAATGCTCAACTATAGGTGAATGAAATGATGTGTGAATAAGAGCATGTACAGAAACTCATGAATCCTAATGTAAGGATGTAAAAACTACCTCCCCAAGAACCGCGAAATAACTTGAACGTAATTACTTGCAACTTGCATAAATATGATAGGGATGTTTACCTTGTCCCCAAAACACTACCTATTGTCCTATAAGCTGCCAAAAAAAAAACCAGTATCCCAACCAATAATAAAACTATTGTCTTGACCGACAATAAATAACCAGTGTCTTTACCGGCAACTGAAAGTGAATTCTTAACTTATCCATGGGCTAACCTTGATCATTTACCGATCAATACAAAATCTTGGGTCCAAACTACCTGACCCCACACCGACCATAGGTGTGTATAAGCAGGCTATCTACCAGGTTTTGGTACCCATAAACCGGTTTAACCCTACCGCTGGCTGTTGCTAGTGCTGATACCAAGTCCGGCTATCCCGAGTTCCTATCGTTATCAATGTTTGTCTTTTTTTATTTTATTGTTTTTTTTTCCTGTGCAGTTCCCTGGTTGATTGTGACACGTGATTGTAATGTTCGGCCATTGTAAGTGTTTCCTGTTATCTTTCCTTCATTAATATCCAACCTGAAAACACATCTCATTAAAACTTGAGATGACACACAAATTATACGCATGAGAGTTCATCAAGGTTCATCGTTGGTATATTCCCAAAATATACAAATATATTACTAATCAACACAGATTGATTTCATTAACCCCCAGAATTTCTAATTCAGATCAAAATATACAGATGATTGATTTGTACAATTCCTCATAGAGCTAAGGAGTGCGTTGAACTTGCAGCCGCAAAGTCGTACTCCGTGTCGACGTCCAAAACTAAAACAACTTATATATAGTCATATGTATATCGTTTAACGACACGATACAGATATAGACTGTTACCATTTACATTGCGAAGTTCTGTTGATAATTTGGAATAAGAAGACAAAAATAACAGCAGTTTAAGTTGTCCCAGAATCCAAGCTCAGGAGAAAAACTACAAACAAGTAACACTCATGAATCTAATAGTGATGAGGCTTCAGATAAGCTTACTAGGAGTTATATGTTGAATGTAATTGGAAAGAAGAAAGTGGCTTACAAGATGATGGACATATTTACTATTTTAGATCCGCAACATCAGTATAACGTAAGAGAAACATAGAATTTGTCAATCTCTTAGCCAACAAATGGTTGAAAAAAATCAATAAAGGTTGACAATGCCCCAACAGTGGTTGGAATGATAGATATTGATAAAATTTTTTACAATTTCTGTCAATTTTGTAAATCCACAATGACTACAACATGCACCATTTTCTACATAAAAGTAACTTTTCTGAATGAATGTGCAAAACAAGAATACATTGTGCCATGCAGGGAATAACGTATCATATTATAATGGAACTACTTTCTTATATTTATTGGTGTATAAGTGCACTTGTTTTGTTGTGAAACAAACATAGTTAGATGTGTCAAACAAATCTTTCATTGTCTCCGTATCATCATACACGTCATCGGTCAATATTTCATAGCCCAATGAATGTGCAGTTAAAAATGTGACAAACTTTGTATTTCCAGCCACTAATTCCTTTAAACCATATTTAAGACTTAGGATTTAATATACTGAATAATTCATAGTCTGGTATTTTATTCAATGATGCATACTTCCCAGGAAGGTGGAGGCAGTACCTTAAATGGACCGATTGATTTTTTACGCCAACTTCAGCAATATTTCAGCTATATCGTAACTTTGATGGAGACAGGAAAAAGGAAATTGTTGTTATCGATAAAAAAGGTAACTTACACTCAATATCTTCAGAAATTTTCGCGATGGAGGACTTCAGAGGTACTGTGGAAATAAAGATCGGAAAGAGTGATTGATGGAAGATCTGGAACGGATCATCATTGGAGAACGTGGGATGGACTTAACCAAAGCCTGTCCTTTAGAAATACAAAAATACCTGAAGACTTTACATATATACTGGCCTCTCACTGATACTGCCGATGTCTACTGAAATACA
>MJUU01033399.1:45621-64410 GCA_002080025.1 Modiolus philippinarum | reverse complement strand
GGCCCTATTTTCGTTTTAATAATGTACTCGATAATAGTTTAATTTTTCAATGCAGGAAATTTAATAAGTTTAATAACAGCGAAGTAGTAATTGAAATTGGTCTGGGTGTATTACTGTATACTCAAGCCTATTCGACACCTCCTTTTTAGTTTAAATCCGTGATCACTTTAAAGCCTGTTAGCACACCGATTCCCTCTTTAAACTATGTTCAAACATTTCACCATTTCAGGACGATAGTATGTAGCCTACGTTTTTCCAAATTATTCAGTAAATTACTGTAGTATTTACATTTTTAAGTAGACTTTTTAACCTGTTTTTTTAACTTTTTAAAGTTTCCCGCCTTGCATGTAATTATTTTTATCCAATTCAAGCTGGACCGATAGCTAAGCTGTTCTATTCGAACACCAAAAAATACTAGGTGCCTATATAATTTGCCATAGAACCACAGGAATATGACTGTTAAAGGTCACCCTTTCCCTTGATGATTCATACTAAATTACTGAACATGCTCTCTTGATATACCAACATTAATTATTTCTTTATTTTAACAATTATGAACATTTAACAATATTTTATTGATTAAATATGAATTGAAATATTTATCAATGAATTTATGCCGTTCCTAATTATGACTGAAATGGTTGCATATGATATATATATAATCGTCTAAGGGGCCCGACAAACCTGGACAACTTACTGAAAACTCTGGATAAGCATTATTTTGCGTAAACAAGCCCTTAAAAATGGGTCAAAGACTCAATTGGCCGGGTTGCGTTTTTGGTGTTTTAAGCTATAAAGTGTTGGTTTATAGGTTCCCTAATGGCTCTGTGTATAGAATATGTTGAAAATATTATTAAAAAATTAAGGTAAAAGGCCAGGAAAAATATTGGAAATAATTCTATAAAATCAGGTGCACATTTTCAAAATATATAGAAACAATCTGTGAAGTTTCAAAGGTCAGGGATGAAAACTGTAGGAGGAGTTGATTTCACAAAATAGGTACCTTTGTTGAAATTGTGATAAAAATGACTAAGTTCCAAAGTCCATAAAAATAGGAAAAATTTTCGAAATTATTCCAAAAAGGAAGGTGCACATCTACAATATATATAGAAACAGTTTGTGAAGTTTCCAAAATGTAGGTTGAAAACTGTAGGAGGAGTTGATTTCACAAAATAGGTACCCTTTGTTGAAAATGTCGATAAAATACGACTAAGTTCCAAAGTTCCTAAAAATAGGAAAAAAATTTCAAAATAATTTCAAAATGGGAGGTGCACATCTTCAATATATTATAAACATTATGTGAAGTTTCAAAAATGTAGGTTGAAAACTGTAGGAGGAGTTGATTTCACAAAATAGGTACCCTTTGTTAAAAATGTCGATCAAAAATGACTAAGTTCCAAAGTCCCTCAAAATACTAATTCCCAAAAGGGAGGTGCACATCTACAATATATATATACACATTATGTGAATTTTCAAAGATGTAGGTTGAAAACTGTAGGAGGAGTTGATTTCACAAAGTAGGTACCCTTTGTTGAAAATGTCGATAAAACTGACTAAGTACCAAAGTCTGTAAAAATAGGAAAAAATTTTCAAAATAATTCCAAAAAAGGGAGGTGCACATCTACAATATATATAGAAACAGTTTGTGAAGTTTCAAAAATGTAGGATGAAAACTATAGGAGGAGTTGAAAATCAGTATCCCATTTTCCCCGCACGCCCGCCCACCCGACATTCACCATAATATAACCCGGATTTGCACTCCGTGCAACCCGGCCAAAAATTAGTTATATATTCGTCTAAGGTAAGGGGCTGACAGAGTGCCAGAAGAGAGAAGTGATTAACGGATACACCATTCCTCTGCGGAACTTGTATGCTAATGTAAGATGAGACAATCAAAGTTAAAACATCGCAAACTTCCCTTATTTGAATAAACAATCATTTGAATTTGGATACTGCATATAGCTATTTCAACAACTTATGTCTCATCAGTGCAGTTCATATCAAAACCTTTGGAAAATAGTGATAGAAATTTAACGTCTTAACACACCAAGTGATCAAGCGAAAATGACAAAAATCGTTCACCTGTACAATCAATCCAGGTTGAATCAGTTTGTCGCACCTTGTACCACACAGGTTAGGCAGATTGAATAAATGACCTGAGCTTTAAGTAATAAATATAAACTCTTAGATGTAAAGTCGCGGTAGCCCCGTGGTTAAAGGGTCCGCACAGAGAGTCTTGGGTTGCTGGTTCGAACCCTATACAGGGCATTGACAAAAATGCCAATGTTACATATTAAATAGTCTTTACTTGACTTAACTGAAATGAAATTAAATAAAATACGACACGTAAAGTTTTTATCAATGATTAAAGCTGCAGTAAGAGAGTCAATGAATCAATGAATACCGATGTTTGCCAATCCGAAAAGAAGCTAACATTTGATGTCGTGCATTATATATATATATATAGCTGTTGTCTCAAATATCACTTGATGCTCGTCAATGCAGAGTGGCTGGTGTTTTAATGTGCGAACTGGAAGCCAATCTCTTTATAGCTGCCAAGGATCCGGGCGCAATAAACATAACACACATGAGCAGTTACAAATTTACCAACGGCAACCACACGGTGGTGTTTTCCCAATTGATCTGGTAAATCTAGTCAAAGCATGCGAGACCCAGCAGGATTTTCCGTTGGAGTGACCAAATAATTTCTAGCACGATCTTTCAGTGCCAATTGAACATTTCGATAACCCTATTAACCTCTGGGCTATAACAGAATCAGCAATCAGCTCTGTACATTGGTCATGTTTAAGTTTGTGGATATTTTGTACGGTGATTTAATGATGAGAAAAATAAAACTTTCTACTCTGTAAAAAAAANTCGACTCAAATTTTACTTGCACAAATAAAGTTTCCGGCACGAATTTCATTAAATAAATGTGAAATCTGTGTAAATGTTCACAAAATTGGGACAGTTTCATACGGTCCTTATCAAAATCATGCATTTTTTAACATTCGTGGGAACCTTTATATCATTTCTGTTAGTGTAAGTAGGTATATCTTTGAATTATTATTGTTAAGAGCCAATCTGCCAGAAAACCATGCAAAACTGTCCAGATGTCACTTTTACCAAATGAGCTCATATTTGACACATTGGTGCACCTTTAAACACTGAATAATCACACAAAAAAGATTTTGAAAATATTGAACCATTTGGAGTTTACTAGCCGTCCTCTTTTAATACATAAATTTCCTAAAAATAAGCAAAAAATTGCCATTTTTGGCATATTTAGATGTTTTTTATAAAACAAATATGGCAATAAAAATGAAATACCAAGTGTTGTTTCTAGTAGTACCTAACTTTGAGTTTAAGAAATAATAAAATTTAACTAGAGGCTCAGAGACTGAGCCTGAATCGCTCACCTGACAAATGCTTCTTATATAAGCCATGTCTATGCTGATTATCAAAAATGATGTTTCTTCCCTTTGGGTCTTATGTTAAGCTATAGTTTGGTTGATTTCAGAGAAGATCATCAAAATGTGATTTTCCCTTATTGTCCAATGTTAACCCATGTTCCATGCTGGTGGCTATGTTTTTAGTCAGATCTGAATAAAATGAGCAATCTTTATAAAGGACCTTTTCGATACATCATTCCTGTAAGGTTTGGTTAAATTTGCTTTAGTGGCTTCAGAGAAAAAGATGAAAATGATTAATTTTCCATAGGTGTCAAATGTTAAACCTAAGTTACCGCCCTTACAGCCATGTTTTTGTCGGATCAGAACGAAATGAGCTATCTTTGTACAGGACCTCCTCTACATCATTCCTGTAAAGTTTGGTTGAATTTACTTTAGTGGTTTTAGAGGAGAAGAGCATTGTCGACATCTAACCAAGAATTAATAGGATCCATCTTAAGTTGCCTGGGTATAAGTACAATGAAACCAGTCTAATCAAACACCAGAATATTCGGACATCCTGCCAATTTATATGTTTTGGCCCAAATGACACCTTTGAAGGTCGTTTCAACCTTACTCTGACATCATGCATTATCTGACACATTTAATGTTCCAATTGTGTATAGGATTAATCAGGTTCCACTGTATTTTGTTGAATGTTTGAAAGTGTTTAATTGTTTTAAATATACACAATTATTTTGTCTTGAATGCATTTACTCCATATCTCTTAATTTGCTTCAAGTTTAGAGACAGACTAAAGACTGTTTAGAACAAAATGTGACTATGTTTGTTTAGATCATTGGTTTTCATTTACAATCATAACTGAAAAAATTACAAGTCACACATGACAACCAATAGGTCATTAGGAACTGATAAGTTGTGAGAAAATGGACTTCAGATGACAACTGTATTATACCATCAGTTTCATAAAGTTATAAAACAGCTTATGTTACAATATGGACACAACAAGCCAGATTCCAATTTTCAAAATAGATTAAGAACACCCTTGTTGTTGACAAGCAGTTTCAGAGACTTAATCAACATACATTTGCAACAGGATGAAATGTTTAATACTGGTACTAAAATATTATATTGAGCAGCATAAAAATGAAGGAATGAAAATTCTAACATTTTATTTGAATGTCACAAATAAATGTATTGCAGAAATGATAAAAAAAAAGTCATTTATTAATATTGTATGTAATATAACAATATTTATGGTATAAATGGTATTAATTGAAATACATTCATTAATCATGTTATAATAATATGTCTTGGTTTTTTTAACTGCTATCAAAGAAAGTAAATGTTCCATTTTAGTTCATCTATTCCATCTGTCTATTATCCATTCACAAAGATCATAAATAACTGAAAATGTCCAATACAAATGTTCTAGTTCATCTGTCTATTATCTATTCACAGAAATCCTAAATAACTGAAAGTGTCCGATAGAAATGTACTATATTAGTTCATCTATTCCATCTGTCTATTATCACTTCACAAAAGTTATAAATATTTTTGAAAATATGCAATATAAATGTTCTATATAAGTTCCATCTGTCTATTATTCATTGAAAAAGATAAAGATGTTTATGATTATTACATATATCCAATTTTACAATCTTGCATGATTAAATGCATATATTATCGATAATTTCAGGTTTGTTTACATTCTATATTTCGTGACTTCTGAAGTTTTTTGGAGAATAAATTTTTGTCTGTAATATTGCATTGCGTGGATGATAAACAGTGACGTTATCAATATCATAAACAGTAAGACTGTATCTTATAATATAATGCTTATACAGCCATATCTGCCATTTATAATAAGGCAGTGAATCATTTGTTTTCCATATTTGCTTTGCATAATAAGGCTGTGAATCATGTGTGTTCCATATCTGCCATTTTAATAAGGCAGAGAATCATATGTAAGTTCCGTTTCTGCCATTTATAATTAGGCATATGTGTATTCTATCAATAATATACATATATGAATATGCATATGTATAATACAGCATACTGATATGATTGATACAAATGACTGATTATCAAACAGGCAATGCAAATATAACTTAAATTTGAAAGAATATTATATCAACTTCAGGAATCACTGACATAAAGCACCTTATTTCTAAAAGAATCTCAGTTGTTATATTTGGAAACCATTTGTTTTCACAGTAAAGGAACATACTATAAATGATGCAGTATTACAAAAATATTCAATTTCTTACTTATAGTCATAGCTATATTAATATGGTATTTGGCTGTTCATATGCAAAACATAAAGATACTTTAAACACAAGCTAACAAAAAGTAATGTACCTTGTATATTATGCCATAATAAAAATAGTCCCTAGATTCTCATCCATCTTTCTTTTTTTCCCATTTATTAAGAAAATGCTGCAACTTTTGAAGAAATTCACCATAAATGAACAAAAAAATCAAAATATTTTGAAGGGGCTGGGGATGAGAATATACGATAATTTTTATTACATCTACCCATGTCAAGTGTTTGAGGTCCATGTCCTTCTTTGTTAGGAAGGATTATGGACCTCAAACACGTGACTTGGGAAAATGTTTTAAGGCATATGAAACAAGAAATAAAACACAATCAAACAGAATGCACATAAATTATAAAGGTAAGCTGGTTTATATATACAAATTGTCATCAAGCTGAAATAGCAGGAACAATGCAAAATATTGTTATTGAAGTATTAGCTAATGTGTCATGTATAAGATAAAAAAAATCACCTAAAAGAATTTATATTGTTGCATATATCAGCACTATTTTTAAACCTTCAATTTTTCATTAACTATACCCACTTGTAAAAAAACACATGTCTTAATTCTGTTATACCAAGAGTAAAACATACAATTCTTTATTGATAATGTACATAGTTGTATAGGTATGAGTATGCCCCCAACTGATTCCATCATAACTGATGTCGTACATACATAATTTCCTATAAACTGACTTGCAGCTCCAATTAGTCTATTTTTCAGGGTGTTAAGAACGTTAAGTGTGGGATATAAGTTAAGCCAAATTATTGTATACATCAATGGATGTTAGATTTTGTTTTGAGAATCAAATTTGTGACAAGTTGCATATATAAGAATTAAGATTTTTCCTGATAATATTGTTGGAATCACAAGTATAAATATGTCACCTTTTTAAACCCGCAAAATAGCTATAATTTTCAAAAGCAAAAGTACATATCGGGAAAGGACCTCAGAGCTTGGGCTGCATGTCATGACTAAAATGGCCCCACCCCATCCCATACCAATGAACCCCAATAGGGGCATACCCATACATATAATACATAATTATGAGTGGAAACCCATTATTTAGAAAAACCACTCATGCAGATTTAAGATTGCTATATAGCAATCTTAAATCTGCATTATTTCAATTTCGCGGGTTTTACTTTACCATCTTTGGAAAATTTCAATTTCTTCATTTTATTCAATTTTTCATTGTCCCTTGAGAATCAATAGCTGCATATATAATTTTATGGTCCGACCAGTAAGCTTCTAGTACATCTGTTTTAACATTCCTAGTGGGAGTTGTATGTAGAAAAATTAAGTCTAGCAGAGTTCCATATCAAGTTGTGTCTTTCGAAACGATTTGTGATGTGTTAAATGTATCAATCATAAAGTTCAAAAATGCGTCATTTCCTTGTCTAATATGAAAATTGAAGTCTCCCATAATGATGATGTTTGGATGTTTTAAATCTAAAGCAGGAAGAAGGTTTGAATTTAGAGCATCATTTAAATCTTTAAGTTTACACTGAGGTGCTTTATAAACAAAAACAACCTGAAAAAGACCTTTCCTAACAGATATCACATCTGCTATTATAAACTCTATCATTGGAGTAGAGTAGGTCAATGTCTGATGGAGTACACAATCACTGCGATAATACATAACTAGTCCATGGGCTGGTCTTGTAGAATTTTCTTGCATTTGATCCAGACGAAATGGAGTCTCAAATCCAGGTAAAAGAAGGTCATCTGATGAATCAGTTGGAATTAGTCTAGATTCAGCAAAGCCTATAACATCTACATCTGTGATGTTTGGATCAGCTTTGACATCATCAAAATGGGCATGAAGTGAACGTGTGTTGTTAAAGGCAACTTTGAAAAGGTGATTTGGCAATTTATACAAAGGATTGAAACATAGTTGAAGTACTGCATTTGCCCTCATTCTTTCTATTTCACTTTTAACACAATCAGCTACAGCTATCGCTTCTTCATTTAGATCCAGTATTTGTAATCCAGACAAAGATGTGACTCTGCTCAATGCAACATAATGTATGTGTGGTATTTTACCTTTTCGTCTTGATTTCAAGCTGACAACTACTTCGTCCAATGTAACACCTTGTGATTTATGAATAGTTTTACCTGCAGCTGCACGAAGTGGAAACTGTATTCTTTCAAATGTCTTATACTTAAAGGAAAATGACCTTTTTATATCAAAGACTGGAGTCCAATGTTTGCTTATATCCTTGCTATATAAATGAGCATATTTTTTCCTTGTGTTTTGACCTATTTTCTCTTCTTCAAAAACTACCCAAATAATACTTGGCCTGGATGACTGGGTTTTATACTGAATTCTTTTAATCTCACATGATGCTCCATTTGTAAGGCCATCAGTTACATCAATATTTGCAGTGAGGTCATATTTCATTCCAATTACAAGTTCAACTTCTTTTGCAAGATTAGCTGTATCAGACTGCTTTTCAGATATACTACTTATTAATTTTGCTCTAACAGATGCAGAAAAGTCACCACAAACTGTATCTACGGACTTAACCTTTATTATTTCTGATCCCAAATTCGATATGCACTGAACATTAAAATTATCTACAAGGGCATTTTCAATAAACAAATGTGTTGCATTGCTTCTGTAAGAATCATCCTCAACTGAAACTTTCCTACTATTTAACATTGCAATGTCATTTTCATTCATATCATTTTGTCTCAACCTGTTAAGTAAAAGTGCAAACTCCAGATCATCTTTCTGTCTCATAATTTCAGTGAGCTCATGTATTTGAAACAATTCTTTCCAAATGTTTGGTGTAAAAGCAGTATTACCTTTGTGAAGATCTTCAAATATCCACTTATCAAATACAGGCTGTAGCTGAAAGAAATCTCCAATAGCTATGATACTAACGCCACCAAATGTTTGATTATTTCCCTTTATCTTTTTCAGTCGGGTTTCAAGAAGAGAGAACATTCTGTTTCCAACCATTGAAATTTCATCTATTAGTACTACAGACAAATTTCTGTATTTGGTTCTAAGTGTATTAAGAACATCACACGAGATTGACTGGTCAAATCCTTTATTGGGCTGTAAATGGAATGCATGATGTAAAGTGACTCCATCAATATTGTAAGCTGCTTTTCCTGTAGGTGCACACAGTAAGATTCTTATATCATCAGGATCCTCACCTTCAGTAGAACATAATTCTCTATGCAAAGCTTGAAATATTGCTCTCACAACAACAGATTTGCCAACACCTGCACCGCCAGTTAAAAAAGCATACAAAGGATCCTGTTGTGTTTTAAACCATGTTACAACATGCTGAAAAAATTCCCACTGTTTTATATTCAGTCTTCTCACCAATTCATGAAAGTCATTATCACTAATTCTGTTTGCATGACTTGTTACGTCAACTGTTCGAACTGACATTCCAAGGTCTTCTGACATGTCATACTGTCTGTGTTCATTTGGTCTATCTGGGTTGAAATGAACATATTGTTCAGCATCTTTTGATCCCTCGTCAGCATCTTCAGTTTCTACTTGCTGCGTTCCTGGAGCTAATTCATCAAATTCATTGTGATCATTTTCAGCTTCCTCTATAGCCTTGTCAAGTTCTTTTACCTTTCCCTCATATTGTTTAGATTTGCTATCCACTATTCTCTTGACTGTTTTGTACATCGCTTCATATGTTTCATGCCCATTTAGAAGGTCGACTGACTCATTTCTCCAGGGAAAAAACAGCATTAGTCGTTCTCTGTAAAAATTCTCAGAATCTGTCTTAAGATTGTACTTAACATATCTTATAACTTTTGATTTTTGTCTTTGGTATATTCTTACACCATTTTTCAATGTAATGTTGATCCTTTGGTTGAAATCAACTGATGTTTCTGTATCTGCTTCATCTTCATCCTTTTCACAATCATTTTCTGCATCACTTTCCTCATTTTCAGATTCATTAGTCCGACTTGATGACTCTGTAGTTTTTTTAGGAAATTTAACTTCAAGTTGTGACACATAATCTGCCAGACACCAGTGTTCTAGTTGTTTAGGTCGTTTGGAATAACGCTTTATGTCGTTGCTGGACTCAATGTCAGTGGATTCAGGAGATAATTTTTCCAATTCAGATGATTGTTTCAGAAGAAATGTTCTTTTATCTTGTGGAGATGTATTTACAAATACTACCTGTCTTGTTGCCTTTGTAAGTGGCATCTGTAAAGTCAAATATATAGCCTCTTGGGCACTCGTTTCAACAGCGTTGCAGAAGTAATTCCCAATATGTCGAACTTGTCGTTTTAAGTCTAAATTTCCCTCTCTTGCTTCTTTTGCTGCTTGGTCTAGTAATGCACTCATACCTTTTTGAGACTTGCTGATATATGAAACAATATATACTGCACATGCATAGGCATCTAAAACAAACTGCAAATCATGGTTTGCTTTCCAAGCACATAGAACAGTTTTTATGTAGGGGTTTACACGCACTTCGCAAGGTTTTCTTTTCAGGAAAACTTTTGGGCCATTTAAGTTACTCCTGATAGCTTTAATGTAATCTTCTTCACGCATTTTCAATACACTGTGCAAGAAGTCATTGTATGTTATTTGGTCAATATTCTCTAAAGTGTGAAGTGAATTAATTTCAACTTGAATTTCCTTGTACAAATCTTTGTATTTAGTTATATCATCCTCCTCAGTTAGTGGTTCTAAAATGACAGTTTTATCAAATGGTGGCAGA
The DNA here is from genome assembly GCA_002080025.1 of Modiolus philippinarum. Taxonomy (NCBI): domain Eukaryota; kingdom Metazoa; phylum Mollusca; class Bivalvia; order Mytilida; family Modiolidae; genus Modiolus; species Modiolus philippinarum. The sequence continues at coordinate 53,972 of MJUU01033399.1, read as the reverse complement.
GGGAAGCCAAATCTACAAATTGGATGACCTTTTTTGCGGCAAGTCTTTGAATGTTTATGAACTTGTAGATTTACCAGATTTGTTGGCACATCTGTTACTGAGCAAGAAACATATTTATCAATGAATTGAATTACATCATCATTTGAATCTTCCAGGTATACTGGAGCATTTTCAATCCATATTAAAATATGAATGTGAGGAGAACCTCTCTGTTGAAATTCTACCCTATAAAAATAATCCGTCATTTTTCCAATAGGGTTATGTCCAGATTTCAACACTAGCTTTATGAACTGTTTTACACGGAAATCAAAATACCTTGAGCATGTTACAGGATCTTTTTGAACAAGTTGTGATTTTTCATGCCAATCCATTTCATCTAACTCAATGTCACTGTATTCTTTTCCATTATTTAACTTCCCCAATATTCTCAGTAAATCTTTCCAGTTTGTATCAGCAGAAGAAAGTGAGCCAAACCATGTTGGGAGACCTAGTTGCCTTATCATTGCAAATAAATCCTTTTTCTTTTTCTCAAGGTATACTGGAGAGTTTCTTATGCTTCTGAAGATATAATAACCTTCATCTAATCTAACAATGTCATCCACAGTGCTGGGATTTAATATATCCTTTGCAGTCCATTTTTGCCATCAGATTTACATCTTCGGAGGGCAAGACTGACTTTGTCACTTACTTTTTTTAACTGAATTTTCTTCAATTTAAAAAACATGTTTGGTACTGATTGTGCGACTCGTCTGTCCATTGACCTCAATTCCCATTTGACAATATCAGTGTACTGTACAGAGACAGTTCTTTCCTTATTATCAGGTCTCCTTTGTCCACAGAATATAGTTCGAAAAGACAAATATTCTGCATCAGGGTCACTGTAGAGACTTATTGGTCGCTGTCCTTCATCAGGAGCAAAAATATAATTTGTATCTTGTCCTGCACATTCCTGTGTTTCATGGTCTAAAAGGGTATCTGTATTTCCAACACCTGTTTCATTTTCATCAATTTCACTAAAATGATCTGAGTCATCATCAATTTCTTCTTGATTATTACCCTCTGTTGTATCATTTGCTTCATTTTCCCTTTCTTGATTTTCTTGGTTTATTTCAGATACCCAGTTGTCATTGATTTCTATTCCTGATGACTTGTACAAGTCACTTTTCTGCATCAAGTAATGTAGAGCACAGATAACAGCCAAAGGTCTAACATTTTCACTGAAATCACATTTTCTGTATTCTAGCTTCTTTTTCAACTTCACAGAAATTGTGCCTGATTTTTCTAAAGTGTGGGGGAGTGAATTAATTGTAGGCTGTACATCAACTGGTACATTAACAACATTACCCTTAACTGAAAGCTGTCCACCTCTTGGTAACTGTCTTATTTGCATTAAAGGAATCCTTAAGGATAAAAGTCTTTCTTCTAACGGATACAGATTAAGTTCATTTGGTTTTGTAGGAAATCCCATTTTATTAGCTATTGATAATCGTGGAACTTTTTGTTGTTTAAGTGCCTTATGACATGTATGACATATCCATTCTGTGTTTTCTACAGATTTTAAATTAGTAAAACAATACTTGAAGGTATCAGAAACACTAGATTTAATAGCATTTGCTTTAACAACAGAATCTATGAACCAGGTTTGCTGACAGCATGTGCATATAAATGTTGGTCCCATAGAAACTTTGGTTTCAAAATTGATTATGCATGTTTCAAGGGTAGTGCCTTCTGTTCTTCTTTTTTTTAATTCTCTTTCATGTTCTGTAAAGCTAGGCGCTGCCCTTTTAACACTCTTAGCTAACTTGTCATTAATTCTATCTTTATTACGATTTTTCTGTCTTGAACTCTGTTTTGTTAAACGTTCTATTTCTAAATTTTCTTTATTTGACCTAAACTTTTGCTTCCTTTCTATGTCTCGCTTTGATTCTTTATATTTATTATCTTCATTTTGCCTTGCCCTACTTTTATTTTGTGCTTCATGTTCCTTGAAGTCCTTATTCTGTCTTGCCTTTCTCTTAGAAGAAAGTTCTTTTTTTCTTTCATCATTTCGAAAATCATCATTTTGTCTTGTCATTCTTTTATTTTCTGCTTCATGTTCCTTGAAGTCCTTATTCTGTCTTGCCTTTCTTTTAGCAGAAAGTTCTTTTTTTCTTTCAACAGTTCTAAAATCCTCATTCATTCTTGCCTTTCTTTTAGAAGAAAGTTCTTTTTTTCTCTCATCATTTCGAAAATCATAATTTTGTCTTGCCTTTTTTTTATTTTCTGCTTCATGTTCCTTGAAGTCCTCATTCATTCTTGCCTTTCTTTTAGAAGAGAGTTCTTTTTTTCTTTCATCATTTCTAAAATCCTCATTCATTCTTGCCTTTCTTTTAGAAGAGAGTTCTTTTTTTTCTTTCATCAGTTCTAAAATCCTCATTCATTCTTGCCTTTCTTTTAGAAGAGAGTTCTTTTTTTCTTTCATCAGTTCTAAAATCCTCATTCATTCTTGCCCTTCTTTTAGAAGAAAGTTCTTTTTTTCTTTCAACGGTTCTAAAATTCTCATTTATTCTTGCCTTTCTTTTAGATGAAAGTTCTTTTTTTCTTTCTTCAGTTTTGAAATTCACATCCTGTCTAGCTATTTTCTTTGAGGACAGTTCTTTTTGTCTTTCCATGTCTCTGAATTCTTTCAGTTTTCTTCTATTTTTCATATAATTTCTCATGTAATTTTTCATGTATATTGATTTTGATACTTTTGTTCCATCTTTGGTAATTGATTTATCTATTTTCTTTGCCTTCCTTATATTCTTATCTGACTGATCACAGAAGTAAGCTTCAATCTGTTTCTTTTGTATAGTCTCCTTGTTAGTACTAAGGTTAGTTCCCATTACCTGTACTTGATTCTGATCATTACTACACTCCAAAGACTGAATACTCATAGGCATATATGTTTCAACAACTTTTAATGGGAGACTCTCAAATTGTGAATACAAGTCTACCATGACACTTTTGTAAAATGCATACAAATAACTGAGAAGATGGTTATCAACTGCAAATCCAATCAATATAGATGTACCGGACTCTTGTAAAGGATCATACAATCCAGACTCGGAATGAGAATGAGAGTCAAAGAAATACAGAACATCATTATGTTTATGAACAGCAGAACATATAACACCTATCATAATCAAAATGGAGTCAAAGTGTTCTAAACTAGTCATAATAGCTTCCTGTAATGACAAATAACAACTGGTTCCTGTTTGTATTGCAGTTCCAAAGATACTTTCACTTTTAACAACTTTGAATAGGCCTCCTACTGTTTGTATATCACTTGGAATTTCAGTAAAATCTAAAAGATATTTCTTAAAGAGGCCCTTTTCTTTTAAATTCTGAACTGTCTGACTATAAAGTACATCTCCTTCATTCAAAATATGATCAAGATTGAGATCTATTCTGAACTGTCTGACTATAAAGTACATCTCCTTCATTCAAAATATGATCAAGATTGAGATCTGTTGCATTTCTTTCTTGAACAAAAGAAGCCAAGAAAACTAAACAGTTACAAGCACATTGATTGCCTCTTGTCATGTCATTAAATTTTTTGTCATATTGATCAAATGATCCGAATTTCAAAAATATTGCCTCATGGGGATGTTTACTACTATGTAAAAGGTCCCTGAACTTTTGAAAAGAGGAAACATTGTAACAATCAACTCCAATAGAATGTTTTTCAGAATCAAGATCAGTATTCAGATCAGTGCTAAGTTCAGTATGTAATTCAGTTGTAACTTCAGTTTGTATTTCAGTGGCAAGTTCTGTACACATTTCAGTACAAATTCCAGTATGTATTTCAGTACAAAGCTCAGTATTCAATTCAGTGCTAGTTTCAATATCAATTTCTGTACATTTAGCATCAATTTGAGTAGATAATTCAGTAGTAGTAGTAGCAGCAGATTTAGTATCAATATTTGTAACAATTTCAGTAGCAAATTCAGTATTCAATTCAGTATTAAATTCAGTTTTCAATTCAGTAGTAAATTCAGTAGTATAAGTAGTCACCGGATGAGACGCAGTAACTACTGTTGCAGGTGCTGGATGGTACGCAGCACCCACCGATACAGGTGTCATAGTTGACTGGACGTGGCCAGCAACTAGAGGCACAGAGGTAGTGACGAGGCACCTACCATCTGTGGGGATGAGACCCACACCTGCCGATACAGATGTCATAGTTGATGGGACGTGGCCCACAACTAGAGGCACAGAGGCAGGAACGGAGCTCCTGCCATCTGTGGGGAACCGACCCACATCTGCCAAAGTTTTCGAACAATCTGTGGTGACCTTCTGTCGTGACTGCTTTGCAGCTTCACTTTTCTTCCAACTTTTCTTCCTAGGCATGGTTATTCTGCAAATATACATCAAAATTAACATACATACATTTGACGATTTTAGTAATTAATTTTTTTCATGTTTAACCGCACCAAAAAATCCTAATACAAAAATTTGGCATTAATAACAACAGAAAGACAATATATGCATATTAAGCACAATTTAAATGTATAAACCAAGATGCTGGTCATCCTGGGTACCTTAGTAGTCACCTTAAGGGGGTAGACCTGGGGGAAGCCTAAAATTTTCCAATCGTTTAAATTTTTTTATATTTTCAGTATAAAAACTACACATGTTCATGTCGACTTTAAGCAATTTTCAACAATTTTTATCGTCCCGTTTTTTGTCTAGAGGTCACCAAAGATACCCCGTTTCCTCATATTATTTGGTCTGTTTAGGACTTGTTTGTGGTGTATAAAATTTGCTCTTATTAAATTTGTATTTGATTAAAAATTATTTCAAATGCAAAATTCTGTAGTTTAGACACATGTGAAAGTAAGCATCAATAGTGATAGTAAATTTAACTAGTTTGAACTCAAGTACATGGGTGTTCTGAAATTTTAACTAGTTTGAACTCAAGTACATGGGTGTTCTGAAATTTTTACTCTATTTTGATCACCATTAAACACTCTTTGTAAAAAAATTCTGTCGTTTAATTTTCACCAAAAACTGAGAATAGAAAGAATACTAGTATATGTAAGATATATTGAAATTTTAGAAAATTCTACCGTCCCATTTTTTCTTAATTTAGAATAAAGTGGGTAAAAATCAATAGAATTGCTGAATCTGTGCTATAAATTACCTCCCTTGGAAGAAATCTGACTTTTACATATTTTCATTATCTTTGAACAGCATTGCAAAAATGTAAAGTAAAATGCACTCGTTATAAATAACTGGATGTTAGGTGTTTGTTTTCATGACAAAAAGAATATTTATTTGGTGTTTGGAAAAAAATTTACAATTAAAAAATTTTGAACATACCTATTGCAATGATTCTATTTGTCCGTGTAAGTATTAAAAAAGTGAAAAACGGAGTTATCTCCTCCTACCCCAGGTCTACCCCCTTAAATACAAAAAGTTATGTTTGTGTCTCTAACAAATTTATGTTTATGAATAATTGATTAACTGAAAGGTCTAACAAAAGCTGTCGTTGAATGGCATCCAGATATACCAGTAAACAAGAACTAGCAGAGTAATTTAGCTAAAAAGGGTACACACAGTAATAAAGTTCCTTATACTAAAGCAATATGCCAAATATCAAGTTGCTGTGATAAGTCATTGTTAAAAAAATTGTGACAAAAAGTCACATTTGGAAAATGAAAGTAAAAACAAGAACTGTCGCCGAATGATGGCCAGTAATACTCCTGCTTATTGAACGTGGAATCAATATGGAAAGTCTGTGGGGACAAAATACAAGTATGGATACAGAACAAGTATGGACATAATGATAAATCCTCCAGAAATAATGTTAAACAAGAGAAGGGGCCGTTGGAAACGACAGCTAATCCCCTCGCCCGTTTCTTGAATGTTTGTTTAGTATTATAAACACTCAACAAAGTTTAAGATCTAGCTAGTTACTTAAATCTGAGCCAGTCATACAAGAAATGTAGTGACGAGAGGAGCCTGAAACATGTAGCATATGTATCTACTGATGAAAGATTAGTCTTCTACAAGTTGTAGTATCTAAACTCCAGGCTGTATCAAAAACTTTAACCTAAGTCACTCATGCATGAAATGTAGGTCAAAGTGAACTTATTTTCATCTGGAACGTCATAACTTTATGAGATGCATCTGCATACAAAATATTATTCCTCTACAAGTTGTAGTATCCCAGATATGGACTCTTACAAAAACTTTAACCTGAGTCAGTCATGGATGAAATGTAGGTCAAATCCCCTATTCTATCCATCAACCTCAAGTACTCTTGAAGATGCATCCATGGACAAAACATTGTCCATCTACAACTCGTTATTCAAAAGCTTTATGGTCTTAAGTTTGAACGGACGGACGAACAGACAAATGCGTCAAATGCTATATCCCGTCCCCAACTTCCTTGAACAAAGGGACAATAAACACATGTTACTATATAGACAAACTATATACCCTCTATTTCTAAATTGCCAAAAATGAACAAGTTCAGCAAAAGCATATTTTTGATAAAAGAACTGAAATAAAAATCCTTACCACATTAACAATGAAGGGATATGGAAATGAGACAAAATCTCTACAAAAACATGGTAAAACACAGCAATGGAACAACGCTTTTATTGTTGTTCTTCATCTTGAAGTCACCATGAGGCCTTCAACAATGAGCATTACTCATACCTCATAACAAGTTCAAGACGGCCCATAGCACCGGTTTCAGCGGCATTCATTGTGAATTGCTGAGCAACGCTACTTCCATGTCTTTTTATCCTTTTATCCATGGATGCGGCATCGTCAACAAACATAAACTTTACTGGCAAAGTGTTCTTACAATACGTACATCTTCAATATCAGTACAGATGAACTGCAAAAGAAAAGTTTCCTAGCAACGAAACGGTAGGAGGAGTTGGGTAGACAATCTATATACCCTTTATGAAACAAGATGTGTTTGTGAAACACTACATATGCCCCCAGATTCTACAGTAAAATATATGAAAATACCCAATTAACCTTCTTTTTGACCTCTGTGATCTTGACCTTTGACCTATTTTTTTTTTTTTTTTTTTGCACATTTTTGTTCCTCTTGACTAGACCTTTAACTTGCCAAGTATTAAAAGTCTATCTTACATACCGGTAATTCAAAAGTTCTTTATTACCATAAAAACACCAAATTCAACTCCTTTATTCTGAAACAGATGAAGCCCCTTTGGACATCTTGTTTATTAAAAGGGGTTTTTATTGTTAAATGTATCTGTTTAAACATGCTAAAAGAAACCTACAGAAAAACACTGCACCAAGATCTGACAAAAAAATTGAAAATTCATTTTTTTCCATTTGTCCCCTTTGAGTCTCTTGTTTCTCAAAAACGGTAAATGCTACCTCAAATTTGTCAGAATACTACAGTTGTAAAATTTTATTAGAAATAACATAAAACAAACTCTGTCTTAATAGGATAAATCATAAGGATTTTACAGTCAAAAAATTTCACCCCTTTTTAACCTCTGTTACCTTGACCTATAACCTGCATTTTTTTGCATATTTATATGTTCCTCTTGACTAGACCTATACATATGCCAATTATGAAAAGTCTATCTTATTAAGGGGGTAGACCTGGGGGAAGCCTAAAATTTTCCAATCGTTAAATTTTTTTAAATATTTTCAGTATAAAAACTACACATTTTCATGTCGACTTTAAGCAATTTTCAACAATTTTTATCGTCCCGTTTTTTGTCTAGAGGTCATCAAAGATACCCCGTTTCCTCATATTATTTGGTCTGTTTAGGACTTGTTTGTGGTGTATAAAATTTGCTCTTATTAAATTTGTATTTGATTTATTTCAAATGCAAAATTCTGTAGTTTAGACACATGTGAAAGTAAGCATCAATAGTGATAGTAAATTTAACTAGTTTGAACTGAAGTACATGGGTGTTCTGAAATTTTTACTCTATTTCGATCACCATTAAACACTCTTTGTAAAAAAATTCTGTCGTTTAATTTTCACCAAAAACTGAGAATAGAAAGAATACTAGTATATGTAAGATATATTAAAATTTTAGAAAATTCTACCGTCCCATTTTTTCTTAATTTAGAATAAAGTGGGTAAAAATCAATAGAATTGCTGAATCTGTGCTATAAATTACCTCCCTTGGAAGAAATCTGACTTTTACATATTTTCATTATCTTTGAACAGCATTGCAAAAATGTATAGTAAAATGCACTCATTATAAATAACTGGATGTTAGGTGTTTGTTTTCATGACAAAAAGAATATTTATTTGGTGTTTGGAAAAAAATTTACAATTCAAAAATTTTGATCATACCTATTGCAATGATTCTATTTGTCCG
>MJUU01033399.1:31812-45491 GCA_002080025.1 Modiolus philippinarum | reverse complement strand
CCCCCCCCCCCCCGCCCTCGATCCTGGATCTGGGGGCTTAAAATCACAAACAAGAGATTGTGTCTGTAAGACACAGATGCCCCTCCAATAAATTTATCGCAAAAGATAACCTTAGTCAATTGGCCATAAAATAAATCCTCTATCAGTGAATTATGATGGAATCTTGTGTAGTTGCTTAGAAGTGGACCTAAACCCAAAAATTTAACAAAGTCATTAAAGCATAAAATGTAGGTCATGGATACCCAATGCTTGGTAAAACAGGTAGTTCTCCTATAGGTGAATGTTACAGTGAAATATCATGATGCTATAATACTTTAGTCATTGTGAAACAGCCTTAAATGGAAAAGTTAACCAAAGTCAATGAAGCATAAAATGTAGGTCAAAGCCACCTAATTATCAATGATTTGTGTAGTACTCATCAAGACAATTAATTTGGTGAAACATCATTGTCTTATAATGTGTAGTTGTTGAGAAATGCACCTTAATGCAAAACTTAACCAAAGTCACTGAAGTGTAAAATATAGGTCAAAGCCACCTAATTGTCAGTGATTTGTGTAGTACTCATCAAGACAATTAATTTGATGAAACATAATTGTCTTATAATGTGTAGCTGTTGAGAATGCACCTTAACGCAAAACTTAGGTCAAGGTCAAAGGTCACCATTCATTGATCATGACACATCGTCTTGAAGTGATCTATCTACATGCAAAATATCAAAAGACAGAAGAGTTATAGCCCGGACATGAATTTGTTACGGACGAACGGACGGACGAACGGATGGACAGACGGACGGACAGAGCGATTACTATAGGGTGTCCGTTTCATAGCGGCAGGCCCTAATAACTCATTTTCGAGATCCTTTCATTCCCGCAATGACGTAACATCTTTTACGATGTTCCTGTCAGTTTCAGGTTCATACATACACATTTCTGTTTTTTTTTTACATTTCCAACACACACGATGTCAATGAGTCTCAGAAAGGCTACCTAATTTGTAACATAAGGGAATTTTACTTTCCCCGTATGATGAATATTTGTTCTGTATGACCATGATGACATGATTTTCAATTGCAAATTTTTAAAGAAAATTTTTCCAGTTTAATCGACGCAACTTCACAACTCTTTAAATCCTTTCGGGTTGTTCAGCACTTGTGACATTTTTATTGACGGTCAATTAGTTATACTATAATCATGACTTAAGAAAAAGAGTCATTTTTCAATCTCTAAGAGTGACAGATGTCTGCTTTTACGAGACATATATCTAGTACAATAAGAGAAACACAATTAATATTTTATACAATTTTATTAGTTATTCATCAATTATCTCCCTCCTTTATAATCAGCACTTGTTTCTTTAAATTGAACATCTGATTCTGTACAAGTTAAACATATTAAAAGAGAGGGTTTACATCTTAAATCCAGTAGGTTCATCCAGTAAAACGATCACGCCCAAAGTTACAAGTTAGTATGACTACTGTATAACTGTGATAGAGTTGCACATAGGGGCTATGTTAAAACATACTTTTAGCTCATCTGAAAAGGAATATTCAATCTAGGCAAGAGTACAAAAACATGATCAGGCCAATTGTAAATAATCATGTTGATGAAGTGGACAAAAACACATCGCGCGGTCAATTTACTCTACTGTATATCTACTTCACTCGTTTTTAGGTACCGTGACCACCTTATTACACATTTATCCACATTTCGACACCATGCCGACATCTTACTTTCTTTATTTCTTGTGTTGCATATTGCAGGTTTTGCGAGTGGTAGCATTTTTACCTTTACCGAGACTGGGCTACATTAACAATTTGCCAATTTCTCATCTTGACGAGCATAAAATATTATAAAAACATTTTGATTTGAGTGCTGCTGTGAAAAAAAGATACAACAGACTTCATATACGTAAACTGCATCCTTTAAATCATTAATTTTTTCATCAGATTTTAACAGCGTGGTCACTTACCGGAATTCCAGAAGGATATAAAATCATCGCAACTGGTCCCGACCTCGATATCAATCGAAACATATTTTTTTAAAAATTGACAAAACAAAGAACCGATTTGCAAGTAGGTAGTGTCATTTAGAGTTACAAACAATAATAATAATAATAATAATAAAATCCACTATCAATTTTTCTTTATATTTTTTACATTCCTCCTGAACATAGGAACACTGTCACATCAATGCCATTCCAGATACTGGAGTATTTGCCATTTCAGACCACCTTTTACAAAGATTTAGGCACAGATTCGTCTTATATTATCTTAGTAATGCATATTGTTTAAATCAAACATTGAAAGATTGATTGATTGAATATTGTTTAACGTCTACTCAGCAATATTTCAGCTATATCAAGACGAGAACAAGTTTGTTGATAAATAATCACTTTGGGGTATGGAAATGGCCATGGGACGGGAAATTCTGACTGCCACTGGAAAAGTAGGGTGAAATCGTCAAGGGCGGGGAATTTAGCCTTGTAGCCGATCACCTACGGACCACCCCAAAAAGAGCTTGCTACAAGGGTTCTTTAACGTGCAGGAAGCGTGGCATTTCTTCCAACACGTGGACCTGAGTTTACATCCCATCCGAAAGATGGGTTGTGTATTTATTAATCCCGCACAACCACGGAATGGGTCCTATTTCTATATCCCGGGACCCTCGGGGTCAGCCTCCGTTTAGGAGGGGTCACACCCCGCAAGCCCTCCCTTCCATTTCAAAAAAAATTTTTTTTTTAAATCTGGCCTGATTTTTGCTAAAAAAATATCTTTGGTCACTATGTTTAACATGGTTAATTTATCATCAATTCATAGTTTTAAAATTTTTGAAAAAGACCAGGATTGAGATAGATTTGCATTGAAAAAATATGTGAATCTATAGTAATAACAATCTGCATATTCACAGCATCCAAGGGTTGCTAGATGATTAAAGAGTAGCTATTTGTCCAAATCAAATTTTTGTACATACTAATTCACTTGTAAAGAATTATCGCCAAATGGAATGATGACAATAATGAAAATCAGACAGCCTTATTTAAAATTAATTTTTTAAAGACAAGTGACAGGAGACTTTAAATTCATTCATATAAAATCCCAATGCATACAGCTTTCAAAATTTTAAATAGTCTCCACTAAATAAGAAATAAAAGGTCATGCAAAGGACCCAGCTTCCACTTGTGGATTTTCATGCATACATGTAAGTCTTGAATACATATAATAAATTAAATGCATGCATGCGACCAATTATGTCTCAATCAGTGTTAATATAAGTCCATAAGTACGTGTGTCATGTGCATAGTGTCCAAGTTCTTCTTGGTTCACCCATTCATACTGCAATTGCTGAAATTTAAACATAATGAGTCACCCCTTCAATACTTAAATGCAGTTCTTTTTTTTTAATAGTCTTCAATGAAGAAATTACTTTTATTCTTTAAATGTAAGTTCCAATGGCTGAACCTATCATTACAACCCATATTTCAGACCAGCTTTCAGAAAAAAAAAATGTGCAAGGGTTCCCCTAATAATCTATGTAATAAATCTTGCAGAAATCATCATAAATCTGAAAATAAATGATCTCAATAATGGTATTTGAAAATGAAAGTTTAACAGAAGTTACTTTGCTTAATCCTTTTAGGAATATTGAATACTTATTCACATTAGGTTTTATTTCCACCCTTTTTAATAAATGTATTCCTTTTCTTTATATATATCATTTCTGTAAAGTTTGTTTGAATAATTGCTTCAATGGTATCAGAGAAGAAGATTCAAATGTGATTTTCCATAAGGCAGACTCTACCCCTCTTGGTCAAAAATAGTTAGTTATTTGATCGAGGTGAAAAATAAGGCCCTTTTAATGTAAAAAAACCTGTTTAACACAGAAACTCATAGGGTCCAATGTTAAACCCACATTACCTGCTGGCATTCCTGTTATTGTTGGATCCCAATGATAAGCAACTTTCATAAAGGACCTTCAATACATATACATATACCTGTAAAGTTTGGTTGAATTTACTTCAGTTGATTCGGAGGAGAAGATGAAAATGTGATTTTTCCAAAAGGGTCCAATGTTTAAACCTAAGTTCTGGGAAGGCCATGTTTTTTGTCAGATTGACAAGAAGTTAGCAATCTTGGTGAAGAACCTTCCATACATCATTCCTGTCAAGTTCGGTTGAAATTGCTTTAGTGGTTATAGAAAAGAAGATGAAGATTTTTCCCATAGGGTCCTATGTTAAACCTTAATTCCACGCTAGCGGCCATGTTTTTTGTCAGATTGAAACGTAATGAGCATTCTTTGTAAAGGACCTTCAATACATCATTTCTGTAAAGTATGGTTCAATTTGCTTCACTGGTTAAAGAGAAGATGATAATGTGATTTTTCCCATAGGGTCCAATATTAAACCTAAGTTCCGCGCTGGCAGCCATGTTTTTTATTGGATCGGAAGGAAATGAGCAATCTTTGTAAAGGACCTTCCATACATCATTCCTGTAAAGTTTGGTTGAATTTGCTTCAGTGGTTTCAGAGGAGTAGATGCAAATGTAATTTTCCCATAGGGTCCAATGTTAAACTAAGTTCCACGCTGGCGACCATGTTTTTCATCGGATCGAAGCAAAATGAGTATTCTTTGTCAAGGACCTTTAGTACATCATTCCTGTAAAGTTTGGTTGAATTTGCTTCAGTGGTTTCAGAGGAGAAGATGAATATGTAAAAAGTTTAACGGACGGACGGACGGACGACGGACGCCAAGTGATGGCAATAGCTCACACTGACCCTTCGGGTCAGGTGAGCTAAAAAACTGCCTTTAAAGTGTGGGTATTATTAAACTGTTTCAATTTGACTTAATTCAGCCAAATGACTAAAATGCCAAAAAATGCTATTTTTGGCCATCTTTTAGAGCCAAAATACTTCAAGACCTATTTATTATTGTAAAACAAAATATATCACTGCAGAGTGCATCTATACATGTAGAATTGAGGAAAATATCTAGCTAGGCAAATTATTTTTGGTGTCAAGTAGATGCCACAAAAAAAGTATTGTACCTTGAATGTTCAAAATTTCTCAATATTGCCGTCAAAATTGCATTACCTGACCTGTAATGAGAACTGGACTCATAAACTAAGATAACGACAGTTGGAATAGAATAATTCATGTTTTATTAAATTTTTTTGTCAAATTCATAATGCAGAATCATACATTTTTATCATAAAAATACAGGTATTCCTCAGAGCCGGAATAGTTGAAATTGAAAAATTATGTAAAAAAATCCATAACATTAGTTTTCAAATTAATAATTACAGATTAATTAGTTAAATGTTAAAAATTGTTGAACAAAACTATTCTCATTGACCATTTATGCAATTGTATTTATTAGAGGACTTATACTTAGTAGTAAGTTTTCCAGGGAAGACATGTGCCGCAAGCGTTATAGAGCAAAAAATATTCTAAATTCTGTCAGACAAAAAGTGGACATGCAAAATCTCCCAGACTCTCTTACACATTATATTCCGCTATACTGATCTTCTATGTTAAGATGGAGAAGACAGGTTTCTGTGGTTCCTGTAAAAAAACATGACATAAATGTATATAATAATTCACTCCGTATCCTTCAATTTTTTTCTACAAGTTCTGTCAAACAGGAAGTGGGCATGCAAGAGATCCATAACTCTATTAAACGGTATAGGTCTCCATACTGATACCCCTTGATAAATTTCAGAAGAATTGGATTTGTTGTTTCTGAGAAAAATGTGACAGAAATTATATTGTGACCCTGATCAGCAAAAAATATTCTAAATTCCGTCAAACAGGAAGTGGGCATGCAAGATCCACAACTCTATTACAAGATATAGGTTTTAATACTGATACTTCATATTGAATTGCAGAAGACTGGCATTTATGGTTCCTGATAAAATAATGACAAAAATTTTCAAGTCGCAAAAAATGTTCTTAGCTGCGTAAAACTGGAATTGGGCATAAGAGAGATCCCAAACTCTGCTACACGGTATAGGTCCATAAACTGATACTCCATGCCAGATTGCAGAAGGCTAGAATACATGATTGTGTGAGATTTTTTGTGACGCCGAAGACAATGACACATAGACGCAAGACTACAGATAGTGATCCCTTTATGTCACCACTGCATTAACAAAGGCAAAACAATAACCATCAAGCATTAGCTAAAAACTCTCAGAATGGAAAAAATTACATTTTTGGTTCAGAAGTTTGTACATGTAATAAATCTAATATTTTTCCAAAAATGGGTTTATATTATCTATAGATCATGTCATGTCATTTTTTTTATGCACACATAAAAAACCTTATTGATATAAATACAACACTAATGCTCACATATTTATGCACCCACTTAAATGTACATGTCAATGACTTTAATCAATTAAAGATAATCTATGTGGACACAACATACTTTTGAATAATCTTGGAACCTAGTGTCTCTCCTGCTCAGATATATTTCAGTATCTATACATTCCATGCATATTCATTAAAATTCAGTCAATTGATAAGTGAAAATCAATGTGTTAGATATCAATGTAAAGTCAGTCTCACATTAAACACATTGTCCACATGAATATGTAACAGATGAATTTGTAAAAAATATAGAACCCCAAAGTAATTATGCACTTTCCTCTATTTCATTTTCTAAGATGTAACTATAAGAATTAAATACTTTATTTTGAAGTTTCATAGGAATTATGAAAGTGTTGACTGGGCACACATTTTCAACATAAAGCAATATACTGCACTTCATTAAAAATGTGCTTCAGTCAACATTTTCATACCCCAATGAAACTTCAAAATAACGCAACAACTGAGCTTTACTAACTTATACCAAGTGTGGACCCAAACTGATGTCTCGCCCATCCCTGCTGGGTCACAAAATTGATGTGAAAACTCAAACTGATTAAATCAGAAAACTTAACATGTTTGCTAGACTGTGAAATTAGGATAAGTGACAAAAGCAATGTAGCAGAGTGTCATGAATTACCAAAAACGAAAATGCCAAATACCAGTGACTTACCACTGATAGATACTGAAAAAATCAAACATGTTCACTAAACCATAAAAATGAGGTCAAGGACTAAAGCCAAATAGCTGGCTGTAATGTTCCATCTTAGATAAACCCACATACCAAATATTATTGACCTTACATTAATAGATACTGGGAACCTTAACATGATCACTGGACCGTGAAATCAAGTTCACAGACAAAAGCCACATAGCAGACTGTCATGTTCTACAAAAGACCAACCTATATACCAAATATCATTGACCTACCACCTATAGTTACTGAGAAACTAAACTATGCACAAAAACTTAACATGCTCACTAGACCTTGAAATTGAGGTCAAGGACAAAAGCCATTATGACGGACTGTCATGTACTCCTTAAGGCCATGAAAAAAAATTTATTGGTTCACAGGCCCTCCCTCATCTAGTTGGAGGCTTCAAAAAGCCCCTCATTGACCCTATTTTTTTGCCATTCCAATAAAATAAAAATAAAAAATCACCTCCCTCACTACATTTTTGGTGGTTTTTACAATGTAAAAAGCTGCCTCATCTATTTTTTAGCAAATAAAAAGATAAAAAAAATCACCTCCCTCCCTCATCTGTTTCAATGAAAAATGGCCTGAGAACCAATTAATTAATTTTGTATGGCCTTAAAGACCAACCTACATCCCATATTTCATTGACCAACCACTTATAAATACTGAGAAACTCAACTAAGCATAAAAACTTAAAAAGTTTATTGGACCGTGAATTGAGGTCAGAGACTGACATGCACTACTCATGGACCAGCCTATATACCAAATATCATTGACCTACCACTTACAGTTACTGAGAAAATGACCTAATCACAAAAACTAAACATCTTCACTAGAAAGTGAAATTGAGGTCAAGGGCAAAGGCCATATGACAGACTGTCATGTACTACCTAACACCAACCTACATACCAAATAGAGACTAAAATAACTATACTGAAAATCAGATATTATTGCTTGAATTTATTAAACGAATGTTGATTAGCACCCTGCCCTTTTTGAAACCTACATTGTAGCTAGAACATGAGTATGATTTCTTATTTTCATGAATTTTAATTATTGCGATTTTCAAAGCTATCGCATTTTTTACAACAATTTCTGAATTTATATATATATAGGATACAAATTTAAGAATGACAAAATGTTTGGTGGAGAAGTTGTGGAGAATACACATTCATCAACGAATTCTATTGAAACTGCTGCACAATGTCTGTTGCCAGTTCTGTCATATTGTTATGAAATTCAAGTGACTCAATTTCCTCTAAAACATTTTCAATAACTTCAGAACTTACTTCTGATTTCAATGATGCTGCAGCACCCAGCTTTACAAAGTTAGCGAAGAGACTCCGTATTTGAGATGGTGACAACCATTCTTCACGAGTGAACATTTTGGTGCCCTCATTTTCACATCTTGTTGTCTTGAGTTCAGTAGCTAGTTTATCAAAATTTGGTCTTTTCCCAGAAATTTCACACTTAAAATATATATCATATAGGAAGTCTTTCACTTTTTTAGTGAATCGTTTGAAGGGTTTGTTCGATTTAAGTGCCCATCCTTCACCAACATTTACATCTATTTAAGAAACAGATTGTAGTACAAGGACTTTGTGATCTCTATCCACTGCTTCACATTGTTGTGCCCACATCAGTTTGACTGTATCATAACTATTTTCATTAGCTGAATATACATGCTTTCCTAAAATAATATGTGCCTCTAAAAAATGAGGTTTTGTATACACCTTGATGCAGCTTTCTTCTGGACAGGCAAATAAACCATTAGCATTTACATTTTCTCCCAAATCCATCTCGTTTTCCACAGTTTCATTGTTATTATCACAACATACATTTTCAGGTTCAGGTTCAGCTTCAAAATCTTTACTTACTTGTAGAATTCTTCCATGGTTGATAGCAACAAAATTTGTAACTGGAATAACTACCTACAATAAGATAGATTCATGTTCAATTGCAATAACATTCAGAGTTCTCCAAATGACAAAATATTGTGACTTTAATCGGCCAGTTCAAATTCTCTAGATTTATCAATTTCCTCAGAAATTTATTATGTTTCTCCTTAAAATTTACCCTATATCTTCACTTTTTTATATTTTTTTTTATCTTTTTGTCAAAAACAAGTAACACAATCAATATATGTTCTGATTACAACATTTTTAACGCCCTGAAAATATTAAATAAGAACAAGATGTACATCTCTTTGTATTTTAGATAGATCTTAAACTTTCAGGACATTCGCTTCTTCAAAAATCAAACAATTAACTTTCAATTTTTAAGTTTCTGAAATTATTCTTTCACCAAGTATATCATCAGCAGCCCTTTTAAGAATACCTAGATAATTAACGATTACAAAGTTTGCCTCGTTATGACATATTGTTACAGAAATCCAATTTTGCCTGGATACTGACCTACTATCCAAAATGCATGCATATGTAAGGTTAGATGATCCTACCATGTACAGTGGATGAGATCTGAACTCAGACATAAACATGAATGTAAGTCACTCAAGCGGAAAATATAGGTCAAAGTGACCTAATTTTGTCTGGATGCTGACCTACCATCAGAAATGCATGCAAGTGCAAGGTTAGATGATCCTACCATGTACAGTAGGTGAGATCTGAACTCAGACATAAACTTGAATGTGAGTCACTCCAGCAGTAGATATAGGTCAAAGAGACCTAATTTTTCCTGGATTCTGACCTTTAATCAGAAATGCATGCACATGCAAGGTTATATTATTCTACCATGTACAGTGACTGAGATCTGAACTCAGACCAAAACTTGAATGTGAGTCACTCAAGCAGACAATATAGGTCAAAGTGGCCTAATTTTGTCTGGATGCTGACCTACCATCAGAAATGCATGCATGTGCAAGGTAACATGATCCTACCATGTACAGAAGGTGAGATCTGAACTCAGACATAAACATGAATGTAAGTCACTCAAGCAGAAAATATAGGTCAAAGTGACCTAATTTTGTCTGGATGCTGACCTACCAAAAGAAATACATGCATATGCATAGAAAGATGATTGTACCGCGTATATATTAAACTCCGATGTAAATTTGAATATCAGCCACTCAAGCAGAAAATATAGGTCAGAGAGACCTAATTTTCTTGGAGGATGTGAGTCAACCCAAGATGCACCTGCATGCAAAGTTGGATGACCCCTCCCTGCATACCTACTTATATATACACCAAAATGTGGATGTGGACGCCGGGGGTACTCCAATAGTCCCCCTCAACTTCATCGAGATGAACTAAAAATCTTTTGATAAAAATTAGTAGTAAGTCTTTAACATTTCATATTGACTTACGATTAAAATTTGTCCTAAGATTTTTTGTGAAAAGGGCTGCAAATTACTGTAATTGCTGCTAAGTATATCTTATGAATTTGCTTCTTTCTCTTTTGGTTGGGTTTGTTTTCTGTATCACTGATGACATTTTTATGTGCCAGGGCGTCAAATGTTGATGGAGCATACAGTGTTACCAACTGTTTGTTTGTCCACCCCAAATTAGCATATCAATTGACATTCATTTCTGTATCAATATTTCCACCTTAGTAGTTTGTGTTAGCACTGTGCTAGTATATATCCATTTTAGGAGTAAAGTCCAGATGCAAGGGTTGGGTCAGTTAGACATTTTTCATTTACACTCAAGTGAATTTGCGTAAGTTTTGCATTTAGCTCTATTTTACAGAAACAATATTTGATATGGCCGACTATTGTAACAGTGAATTCATCTCTGTGAGTAGATACATGTATACCTATTTATTAGGTCACTTTGACCTACATTTTACATTTCAATGACTCTGGATAAGTTTTGTATATAGCTCTATTACCAAAGAAGTTGATTACTCTTTATTCAGGGGCAGACTCCAACCTGCTGTTTGGTGTGAGGTTTTCTCCCGTTCATTGAAGATCTTATGGTGGCTTTGAGTTGTTATTACTCCCCTTTTGGTCGTTGTCTCTTCGACACATTCCCCGTTGCCCTTCTTTTTTTCTTTTTGTACATGTACCAGTACAAATGCATATGCATGTACATTCTCTTTTAGCCAAACTTTAAATCTAGAGTATCAAATGTTCATCCCTCAGACACAGACCATTTGATTTTCGGGAGAAAGGAGCTGGGATTTTCACCTGATCTGGGAAAGATAAATAGTATCTATACCCAGGGAACAGGCGAGATAGGCTGATCTCAAACCCGAAGGCAAGATATGATGTCAATTACGATGCTGGCTGAAGGATGGACGAAAGATATCTTAACCTGAGGGTTGGAGATCAGCCCTTCTTGTCTTCAACATCTTCAAGAGGGTTTGATACTTTTTCTCGCCTTACCGATCAGAAATTACTCGAAAAACCTTTCAAAACGTTCCCGGGAAAAATATGATGTCACAATTGGTAAACGTTTACTGATTCAATAATTGGCGCACAGTTTAAATATAAATCGTATACATATCTCTCAGTTCCTGATAAACTGCTAGTCTGTATAAACAGTAAGATTTATTACATCAGGCAACAAATAATACTGGATACAAATGCATGAAAACTAGAAGCTATGGCATCTTGTGTTTTTTTGCACTTGCTTACGATTAAATACAGCCCCCCGCAAAGGGATAAGATAGAAATTCCTCACATTTCTATACCTTTGGCAGGCATAAATTCTGTGTGAGACACCAGTGTGAGATTCATGCATCCATCATCACATGACCTCCCTTGACATAACAATGAATATAACATCGCATCACAATTCTAAACATCAGAAAACTACATAACTTCGCAAAAATGACAGTTTGAAAACCCCCGAAGCACAACCTCATACATTTATTTTTTATGGTACAAAACCAAAACACAATCGATCTTTTCAAACATTGAATTTATTTTATAGAAGGTTGACTAGTTTAAGACAAAGCTCATTTTTGTTTTATGACGGACATTTTAATTTATCACTTTTAATATTTGGCCCAGAAATGTGAGAAAAATAATCAGCCATATTCAAAAATGTGAGACTGGACACTTCCACCCTTGGTTTTCATTTCCTATCATAAGAAACTTGGCAAGCCTCGTTTCTGACTGGAAAATGTGAACCCTCAATGGAATTGTCCAATCTCACATTTTAAGAACGTTATTATTTCATACCCCTAAAACCACTAGATATCTCGACCCCCTATTAGAGAATATTTTTTTCCGATAAACACTATGCTAGGAAACTGTTTGGTCAGGCTTTTTTTGTACTAATGAAAAAAGTCAGCCCCCCAACGCAAATAGTCTGTGCCTAATTTTAAAATGAGTATGTAAGGTGCAAATCTTCTTTGATCTTATGATTTGTACCTGTTCCTACTGGAATAACTTGTCTTGTATACAGCCAGTTCTGCTTACACATCAAGGGTGAAGATCCTCTGTCAGCCTTGGCTTTACTGGTAGTAGGGTGNGCTGGACAGGGACAACCGGGGCAACGACTTTTGATTGCCACTGGAAAAGGGCAGAAATGGGTAGGGGCAGGAAATTTAGCCTTCTATACGACACCCAGTGCGTCTGCTCTCTTTAGAGAAATATAGAAGGGGTCTTTATACTGCATGGAGCGTGGCGTTTCTCCACACAGTTTGGCTACAATGGTTCGCGGTCAGGCTTTCCGTATTATGACCTGACTACCCCGCAAAGACAGGGCATTCCCCTATCCACCACCTGGGGACGCGCCCGGCAGCTCTGTAGCCAAAGCCCCTGAAAACCTATTCAGGTGCCGGGTATAATAAAATAAGCAGTCCTTCTGGAAAGTTTCAAACATAGTTGTTTTCTGTACTATTCAAGCGTCTAAGATGAATGCTAGTGTCTTTAGTACATTCAGATATCAAAAACAACTTGTTATCAGGGGTTGTGTAATGTTGTGATGGTCCACATTCCCATCTAAGATTGGAAAAGTTGCAGAATTTCTTGTAATTGTCAACATCTAACAAACCTGCACTGGAAGCTGCCATTTTTTATTGAAGAGTGTGTTCAGGGGAGATAACTCAAAGAATCCAGGAAATTGAATTTGTTGGTTTTAGGCAATTTTATAAAAATCCACGTTAAAAAATACCTTATTTAAATTGTGATTTTATTCAAGTTAGTAAATCAAATGATTTGATGAGGCATTTTATTGCAAGTCTGACTTCAATTTAATTCAAACCAAAAATGAAAAGTCTAAATTTTGGACTAAAACCTTAATATTTCCAAGGCAGAAATCAACATTTTATCATCATTTGCCAAGCTCAATTTTTTAATATTCTGAAAAAACTTACTTTACAGATATATCTTATATAAGTTACATTTATATTTGGGACAGGTCTTGAGATAACTAAGCTAATAAAAAACATGTTGATTTGGTAATGAAAAAACCCACTGTTGTGGCTGTGCTTCTGGCAATGTGCCAAATCGAATAAACTGATTTTTAATGGATAATTATGAACAAATATGTTGTGGGTTTCAATTGATATAAATTTCAAAATGTCTAATAGATCTTTAAAATGTGTCTGTGTCAATTGTTTAAAGCATAAAATTGATTGATTGATTGATTGATTGAATATTGTTTAACGTCTACTCAGCAATATTTCAGCTATATCAAGACGAGAACAAGTTTGTT